>APFE030106345.1:0-33929 GCA_000404065.3 Pinus taeda | reverse complement strand
CAGAGGAGGTTTTGGTGAATGAATGGAACAGGGTTTATTTGATATTTGCATTTGATATCTGCTACTGATGTTGCACTTCTGTAATCTTAGTAGATGTTAAATCAAGGAGAGATAAATCAATCATTACTTGAAGCTCATGAGTAGGACTAGTTATAAATGGTACTTTTATCTCTTAACCATTTCTTCTTATGCGTTAAAGTGATATTCAGTTTTCAGTTATTTATATGTTACAACATGAATGTCTAAGTTATCATTTGGCACTTTTGTACGGTGATAACTATTTGTTTATGTCTAGTGTATGAATAGCTCATTTATGTGATAAGTTTTAGCAAATGTTTCGTCTAACTTCTTATACGAAGTAGCTCACTTTTATCGAATTCTTTTCTTATGATAGCTGAATGATCTTTATTACCAGTTATTGTATGAAATATTTTTAGATCGCATAGAAGAAAGATCACACACCGGGTTAGCATAAATTTCAATGTTTTTCTGTTTATTAGAATACAATAACATAGCATTAGATTAGATAGAAGTATTCCAGTCCAAACAGAAACACCCATCTTTCACACACACACACACACACACTGAATTGGGAAACTTGTCCCATGTCCCCAGTCAGACCTCCTATACCAAACGGATAAGGAGCTGCCAACGAAGGTCTGGACCGGGCGGGTATCCCCCTTGTTTTCGACCCAATTTTCGGGGCCCTCAACACTTCCTTCCAGTAGAAGCTGGAGAACGAGAGAAGGTTGTAACCTTCTACAGGTAGAAGCCTATGTATTGGCATTATTCTGCACCAGTACAAGATTGTAAACATATTTTCTTATTATTAAAAGAAGACAGAGACGATAGCAACACGTGGTTTTTACCCACATTGGGTTTCCACCCTAAATCTTGGTGTTCATGTGTGTTGCTTATGTGTGATGCTTTATTCTGCTTTTATTGCACTGTCTAATAAATCTCTGATATACTGTTTTAAGCTCTCTGGATATATGTTGGTTTCTTTAATCACTGTCACATGTACACACTAGTTCACTTCACTAAAGTAGAGTATATAAATTTGTTTGGGAAATAAAATTATTGATCTGATAATACTGATTCACCCCCCTCTCAGTATTATTTCCATCAATTGGTATCAGAGTAGGTCCTTTAGAAGAATCTTGATCGCTTTAAGGGAGATCCATCAACATGAATAAGCAAGAAAGCATGGGATCCATCAGACCACCAATATTTGACGAGAGCAACTTTGTTTATTGGAAAATAAGAATCATAGCCTATCTACAATCTCTTGGAATGGATGTCTGGGAAATTGTGGAAGGTGGATATACATTTCCAACAACAATTCCTATAGATGTGGGAGGTAAAAGAAATGTGAAACCAATGCCAAAGTTGTTAATACTTTATTGGGAAGTCTGCCACAATCAAATTTTGTCAAAGTCATGAACCTCAAATCAACCAAAGAAATATGGGACAAAATTGTTCAAAGCTACGAAGGAGACTCTTAGGTAAAACGTGTTAAGCTTCAAACTCTCAGAATTCAATCTGAAACTCTTAAGCTGCATAGTGATGAAAGTATAGCTAGTTACTTCTTACGTATAGATGTGGTTGTTAATTGTATGAAGAATCTGGGTGAAGAAATAAAGGAAGCTACCTTAGTTGAGAAAATTTTGAGATCCTTGTCTGCTAGATTTGAATCAAAAGTGTCTACCATAGAAGAAAAACAGGATCTGCAGAATATCACTATGACATAGCTTCAGGGAATCTTAACTGCTTTTGAGATGAGAAAAGGAGGACCATTAGATATGAGAGAAGTTGCATTTAAAGATTCAACAAAAGGAAAGGAAGAACACAATGCATTAGGACGTATTTCAAAAGAAGAAGATGATTTCAACTCTGTTAAGAAGCTTCAACGGGGTTCTGGAAGGTTTAGAGGTAAGCTACCTTTCAAATGCTTTGGTTGTGGCAGAGTCGATGATTATGCTGCCAGATGTCCTCATAAAGATAAATATGAAAAAGGAAGGGAATATGCAAAAGGGAATAGAAAACAAGTTGTGAATAAAAGGAGTTACTATACTCATGAAGATAATCATGGTTTATCTAATAGTGATGAAGATGAAACTAGACAAGATTACAAAATTCTCATGGCTTATGATAGCAATGATTTTGGGGATAGTTTAGAAGAGGATAGTGATTGTTTATCTAATAGTGATGATTATAAACTTCTCATGGCTTATGATGATGATAATTTTTGGGATTCTTTAGAAGAGGAAGACTTTCATGAAGAAATCTCTAAACTCAAAATCTGTCTAGAATAAAAGAGTATGATTATAGATACCTTGACATACCAACTTGCTAAAAACGAAAAACACAAGGAAAACTAGAATGTGAAATTGTGGGTCTAAGAAAGTATCTTGAGAAAACGAAATCTCTCAATCTTAGATTCGCTAAAGGATCGGAAACATTAAATGAAATTATCAAAGTTCAACATTCTTCTCTGATAAAGACATGTCTTGGATATACTGAAGTAGCATCTCAATAATAGAAGTCGTCAACCTCCACCAAAAGCTATCTTGATTCAACAAAGACCAATGAACAGTATGACAATCGTCAAAAGATGCATAAAGCTGATCACCAGGTAAATCATACTTAATTTAATCCAAGGATGAATAGAAGCCACAACCAACCTGAGGCAAATCATACTCAATTTTCTCCAAAGATGAATATCAATAGAAACTAGAATCAACAGGTAAATAGATTCGATAGTTACAAAAACTTCTTTAATGGGATTTTTTTTTTCATATCATAATTTTGGGCACGAAGTTTCTCAATGTGGCTTACAAAACCATCATGACTAGAGAAGCACGAAATCAAGGGAATGTAACAGGGATCAAGAGAAGTTCCTATAATAAATTTTCTCTTCTTGAAAATGAATTTGAATGCTCAATCTATAACAAGTTTGGTCATGAAGAATCTGAATGTAGGAGAAAACTTTGGAAAACACCTCAAAAGGAGCAAACACCCATTAAATCCCAAGATATGGAGAAGGAAAGAATCTCAAACCGAAAGATGTGGTATAGCATTGTATGTAGAAGGACAAGAAAATTAGTGGTACATTGACAATGGATGCTCCAAACACATGACACGTGACAAATAGAAACTTCACTCATATAATGCCTTAGGAAAAGAAAAGAATGTCTTATTTGGAAATGACACTCCAACTATCATAAAAGGTAAAGGTTATGTTTTCTTTAAAGAAAAGGTTAAAGTTGGAAATGTTATGTGTGTAGACGATTTAAATCATAACCTGTTGAGTGTCATTCAAATGTGTGATCAAGGAAATGAAGTGGTGTTTCGATCAAATAGATGTGTTATTCATGAGCTTGATACAGGAGAGACTGTGATCAAAGGTAAAAGAACTCCAAACAACTTATACATGCTCAAGGGAGTACAACAACAATGCTATCTAAGCAAAAATGATGAAAACTGGTTGTGGCATGGAAGATTGGGACATCTAAGCTTTTCTCAAATAAGAAAAGCATGCATAATCAAGGTTTTTCGTGTTCTTCCAGATATCAGCATCCCAGAAAATACAATATGCAAACCATGTCAAATCAGTAAGAAAACTAGAGTTCACTTCATGGAAAAAGAAGGGTAAGCTAGTAAGCCTCTTGAATTTGTCCATACTGATTTATGTGGACCAACAAGGAAAAAGTCACCTGTGGATAAGAATACTTTATTTTGTTCATTGATGACTTTTCAAGAATGTGTTGGATAGTCTTCTAAAGCATAAAGATGAAGCATTTCAAAAGTTCCAAGCCTTCAAATATTTGGTTGAAAATGAATCAGATCGAAAAATCAAATGCCTCAGATCTAATCGAGGAGGGGAATTTACATCGGATGAATTCTTTGACTTTTGTGAACAACATGGAATAAAAAGGCAATTCTCCACCGCAAGGACTCCTTAGCAAAATGATGTGGTAGAAAGAACGAATAGAATAGTTCAATAAATGGCTCGAGTTATGCTAGATGAATATGGAACTCCTGCAACCTTCTAGGGTGAAGCGGCATTCACTGTTGTGGCTATTATCAACAAATAAAATGTTTGGGTAAATAGCACTCAATCTCCACATGAACTTTGGTATGGTAAGACTCCTACTGTAAAGTACTTTAAATTTTTTGGAAGAAAATGTTTTATCAAAAGGATTGATGAAAAAATTCGTACCTTTGAACACAGAGTAGATGAAGGTATTCTTCTTGGTTATTCTTCCAGAAGTAAAGGATATAAATGTCATAATAAAAGACTTGGGAAAATTGTTGAAAGCATTGATGTTGTAGTTGATGAAGCATGCAAAAATCCAAAACAGATAAAATCAATAGAAGATTATGACAATGAAGAATATGGGGATTATTTTCCCACATCAAATCAAAATCATATTGAAGAAGAAAACATTGAAGCACCGGAAGAAGAGATAATGGTAGAAGAAAAGACTTCGTCTAGGTATGTTCAGAAAAATCATGCTCAAACTCAAATATTAGCGGAAAAAGAGGCAGGTGTATAGGCAAGAAGAACTATTACAAGGACCTCAAGCTATCTAGCATTACTATCCTCCACCAAACCTTAAAATGTAAATGAAGCATGAAAATATGAAGGTTGGATCAAGGCCATGGATGAAGAACTTGAGCAAATTGAAAAGAATGATACTTGGTAATTAGTTCCTAGACCTCATGATAAAAATATTATAGGAACTAAATGGATATTCAAAAACAAGCTGAATGAAATGGAGAAGTCATTGGAAACAAGGCCAAACTTTTTTGTAAAGGGTATGCTCAACACGAAGGTATAGATTTTGAAGAAACGTTTACACTTGTTACCAGACTTGAAGCCATAAGGATGTTTCATGCTCTTTCTAGCTTTCAAAAATTCAAAGTATACTAAATGGATGTAAAATCAGCCTTCCTTAATGGGGATTTAGAAGAAGAAGTTTATATTGAACAACCAGAAGGATTCATTCTTGGAAATGATGCAAAACTTGTATGCATAGTCAAAAAGTCTCTTTATGGTCTGAAATAGGCTCCAAGGGCCTGGTATTACCACCTTGAAAATTATCTACACCAACAAGTTTTACAAAAGGTTTCACAGATAGCAATCTATATACAAAGATTGAAACTGATAAGTTGCTAATTATTATTGCTTATCTTGATGATATCAGTTTTGGTAGCAATGAAGAATCCATGAGTCAGATTTTTACTTCAGTAATGCAACAAGAATTTGAACTTCCATTACCTGGTGAACTTACCTATTCTCTTGGTCTACAAGTTCAACAAAATAAAGATGGTATTTTTCTTTCACAAACCAAATATCTCAAACAGATCTTGAAAAGGTACGAAATGGAAGATTCTAAACCTGTATGTACCCCAATGGTAACAGGATGCAGTCCCAGCTCAAATGATGAATCAGCAACAATACATCAACCAACTTATAGATCCATGATTGGCAGTCTACTTTATCTAATAGCTACCCGATCTGACATCATGCATAAATTAGGAATAGTTGGAAGATTCCAAGAAAATCGAAAGGAATCACACCTTCAGGAAATCAAAATAATTTTAAAATATCTTCAAGGAACTAAAGACTTTGGTTTATGGTATATTAGAGATGCAGATCTTACTCTTCATGCATATACAAATGTAGATTAGGCAAGAAGTGTTGATGATAGAAAAAGAACTAGTGGTGGTGCATTCCATATGGGCTCCAGGTTAGTATCTTGGTTCATCAAGAAACAAAGTTCAATTGCTTTATCTACAGCTGAAGCAGAGTATGTGTCTGCTACATCTTGATGCACACAACTACTTTGGCTAATGAAAACTTTGCAAGACATTCAGATCACATGTACTCCACCCATCTCCATTCTATGTGATAATACAAGTGCCATCAGTATCTCAAAGAATCCAGGCATGCACTCCAAGACCAAGAATATACCCATCAAGTACCATTTTCTACGTGAGCAAGTGATTGAAAAAATATCAAATTGGAGTATGTTCCCTCCAATGAATAGGTTGCTGATATATTCACTAAACCATTGCCCAGAGAAACATTTGAATATCTCAGAAAAATATGGGAGTAGTTGCTACATCATCCTGTTGATTCTAGTTTTGTTTTTCTTTTTTCTTCAGAGAAAGGTTATTATACGCATGTTTCATGAAGTATAGTCGTGTAAACACATAGGTTTCTTTGGGTAAAGGAGTGTATATGTTTTTTAGACAGGAAAAATAGTGGGGCAGACTCTGCTATGGGTGCTCTATCTGATGTTGATGATTACAGTCTATCAATATGCTTTGTCCATTAATTTTTATCTGATTGAAAAATATGCCTTGATCATTGACTTGTTAACAATGCACATGTAGCACAGGTTCAGGGGGGGCATTAGCCTTCACATGCATTTTGCATTGTTGGCATTATGGTTGCTGAGTCCAGCTATGGCTTCAGATATTTATACCATTTGTTGCTGAAGTCATGTAAAAGTCTAGGGTGTGATATGTCTTCTCATACATTTGAATGAGTCCTATTGGACAAATGATGTAATTTGTATCCTCACTTTGCATGGGATGGATGATGTATTTATGTCATGTATAAACAATTGGTATATCCCCACTTGGTTGGCGGATGAGTCAAATCTAGTGTATCCCCACTTGGTTGGGAGATTGATGTATGTATGAGTCAGTGGTGATAGGAAGGTCATACTCACCTAGTTGAGTTATAGAGTCATGTTATTCCTATAGATTCTACATGTGCTCAGGGGGAGCATGGACCTCAAATGGACGATTTAGTACATCTTAGCATAGGGGGAGCTTAACCAAAGAATTCAACATATACTGAGGGGGAGCATGGACAACATAATGTATATCAAAGGGGAGAATATCTTGGTCCACCCTTTGCCCTTGATGTTAAAGGGGGAGAGTGCCTTGCTGTTGTTGTTGCCATCAAGTCCAAAGGGGGAGATTGTTGGCATTATGATACAGGTGTTGTCCTTGATGGCAACTCACACATATGACAGTTCAAAGTGTAGCAAATTAACAACAAAGGATTACAGATTAGACTCCATAGATTGAGGAAAGAGAGGTATACGTTGGTTCACTTTATCAAAATAGTGTATACATGTAGGAACACAGAATAAAAAGTGTGTATACATACACATGCACTTTCACAGAAGGAAAAGCACGTATGAGATGGAAAGTCAAATTTTTGGTCCAAGGTATTGGTCCAAGGTATTTGGTTCATGGTATTGGTCCTAAGTTTTTTTGGTCAAAGGTATTGACAAAGGGCCTAAAGCTATATAGGGAAGAGAAGATCATAAGGCCAGCTGTGCAAGTAATAAGATTCTAAGGAATACTTCTATCTAAAGTATATTTGAAGTTGTAGGGTTATGTTTGGGACTAGATCTGAAATATTCATGTGCACCTTGAGTTCAATATTGGATCAGGAATCATGAGACTTGAAATGAATTATTCTTGAATGATCCGATATTTGTTGAGACTAGATCGGATTTTTTGTGCCTGTTCTATTTTTTATCTATCATGATTTGGGTTTGTCTGAAGTCTGAAATTACAACAAAGTTCTGAATCAATATTTACAGATTTGTATGCAAGTTCGTCTCGGCCAAAGTGTGTATACACACAAGTTTGGTTCATTCAAGTAGTGTATACAAAAGAAAAGATTATTTTTCAAATTTGACTGATCTATCTGATAAAATTATGTTGTTTTAATGTTGTTTGTCAATTAAGTCTTCTTAGATCTGAATGTAAAACTCAATGCATAAGGAGGGTGGCATTTGATTGATTGATTGTATAAGTGAGAAGAAGTGATCTCTGTCCCTGCTTGGGTAAAGCTCTGTAAGTTGATAGTAGATATTCATCACATTGACGGTTGGTACAGACTTGATTCAAATGTTTATGTTTGATGTACCTTTGAAGGTATACGAAGGTTTAATTCACGGAAGTAGTGTATACATGCAATTTGGGTTCGTCCAAGTAGCGTATACACTCTAATGCATGATTTTTGTGGTTACAACTGGTTCTGAATGATGATGCAGTGTTCTGGGTTCAGTACAGTGTTCTGGTGAGAGTGATCTGATTGTTCAGATTAACTTGATATTGGTTGATGCAACTTATGTTTAAAAGCGTTGATGGGTCCAGTATGAAAATTAGATGAAATGTGGCCTTCAGATTGTGGTGTTTTGATCCAGGAGTATCCAGTCTGAAAATTCATGAAACGTGGTCCTTGGTGGAAGAGTGGAGTTTTCTGTAGGCTGGCACCTATGTACTAGTAAACATATTAGCTAGTACAAGAGCTAGGGGATTGTAGTTGTAGAAATTTCACATGTAGAACAAGCCGATATATGCAATATTCTAAATCATAATACTTCTTCTACTTCTACAAAACATTAAGCGGAAGCATAATCGAATTCATGAGCAACATCAAGTAGAAACATGCATAATTGATTAAGAGAAATAATCAGACATAACACAAAATATAACACTTGAGAAAGAACCAACATAAAACCCCAACTCTGTATTATCAATCAAGTGGAGATCCTCAACAACATACAAAAAGAATCATGTCAATAGCTATCCTACTCTCTCTGTAATTAGAAGATCCTGATGATCTTCAGTCAGAAGATGAAAATCATGGACTACCTAGGCCTCATTATATAGGCTGAAAATTGGCCTAATCATACCTGCTTTCACCTTAGGTCCACCTATGTAGTCATAGAAGAAAATAGATTTCTTCCTCATGCAAGGAATACTTACTAGAAATATACTAGCATCTGATAGTACACTGTCCCACATCTGATCTCAACTGGGTCTCTGACAGAATTGACATGCAACAGTTATCCATGAGTGAATCCTTAGTTATCTAAAATAATAATTGTCACATGCATGCAAGCATTAACAAACTATATTTTATTATTTTAACAACTTGTTAAAATAATCTAATTGGACTCGACTAGTTAGAACTAAGTCAACTGATTCTCGCATTATAGAACTCATACTTATTCCCTCAATCAGTGGAGGAAATTAAGGATAAATTCTTCAATCAGTGGGACAACTCATGTGCATGCTCACTGTTGGCTACTCAAATTGTTTATTGATTAAACAATCAAGTACCACATTAAATTGTCAACCCAGGAAAGTCCTTTTGTTTCAAAGGTGACCTCGTACTATATGCACTTGTTATTCTAAAGGAAAATCATTAATGCCTTTAAAATTTTTTAGTCGCCTTCCCCGGCAACGACACCAAAATGTTGGCTACTCGAATTGTTTATTGATTAACAGTTGAGTACCACATTAAATTGGCAACCCGGGAAAGTCCTTTTGTTTCAAAGGTGACCTCGTACTATATGCACTTAATTCTAAAAGCATTACAAGTTGTAGTACAAGAAGATCTACTTCCTATCAAACTCTTACTCCATGTTACAGCAGTCGTAAACTATTGCAGAAATGAAATGAAATTGATTAAGGATAACAAATCTGCAGAAAAAAATGATGGCTATTTGTAACAGAGGACCAGGACCCTGTCCTCAGAATAAGGATGTTCAGCACCTGCCTCTGTGACCAGTCACCAATACACACTGAAAATCCTAATCACCGGCGACACACTTCTCACAGCGCCAATCGATCAAGGGAACAACGTATCAGAAAAAAGGAAATATCAGAAGCAAGGCTAAAAATGTACAGAAATCACACACAAACTTAACAGGAAAGGAATGGGTGAATCTTGTGAAGAAGGTGGGCCCTGTCCCTCTCACAAGATTCCCCTGAACACAAATACTAAGTTAAAATGCTCAGAACAATGCTTTATTCATCTGCCAAAAAGTTCAATTACAACAGAGGTTCCGACCCTCTGCACTACAATATTCCTGTTATAACTTTCTAACTTTCAACTGTAGATGTCTCCTCTTTATAGAGGAGACATATATTACAATAGATTGTCATTATTCATTCAGTTTGATTCTTCTGTACAAAAATAGGAAATTAATTCCTCTTACAGCATACTGTTACAACAATGTATATCTTTGTCGTCCTTTGTTTAATTGGATCCTTCCGCTGTTGCAAAACTAGTAGTCTTCGTCTATCTCCTCGGGGTCCTTGTGCTATCCTTGGCTATTCCATTGTTGTTGTTGATTTGGTAAATCTCAATTGTTCCTTAAAGCTCTTCATGTTGTTCCTGGTGTTCCCGCATCTGTGATTAAATTTGGCTGATCGTGCTATATCATCATCGGCCAAGTATAGTTCTGTCAGCTTCAGATGGTTAATGTTTCATCCTTTGCAAATTAAGACTTTTCCTGCTTTAGTCAGTTGCTGTTTCTGGTGTTGCAGCAACTGTGAATTACGATTCTGTGGACTTTGAACAGTTCCAATCAATTGTCAGCGACTTAGCCAATTTCCAAAGATTAATTGTAAAGATAACATGAATATGTGTTGAATAATTAAACATATAGCAAATGAGGAGAGTTACTTCATACCTTGGAATGATGAGGTCAAAAATGATATCAAGGGTTTCTATTTATGGGCTAAAAAGGGTAATATCATAACAAAATATAAGGTCAAAAGTAGACAATATGGAGTCCTAACACTCACAAAGACTTCAAATTCGAATTTCCTTAACTAATTAACTCAACTGAATTAATTAATTAATATTTCCAACTACTGTTAAGACCAAAATTAATTTTACTTCCTATAGATAGACTAGGGATTGCTATAAATAGGAAGGTACCCAGAAATACTATTTTTAGAACTTTCTATTTTTAGCAGGTCTATTTTTAGCACATTCTAAATTTAACATTTCTTGTTGCACATTTTTCAACAGTCTCTCCCAACAAGAAAGGCTTTCTCTCGAACCTGATCTTGTAACTCTGGAATGTTCTGCATGCAACACATCAACCTGGTCCACTTGCTCCAATAACACTTGGAACAAAAACACTCCCAACTGACCACTCTGTTGGGCTAGGAACATACTCTGATGCTGAAGCTCTACCTGCTGCTAACAAGTGCTCCCTCTCTGACATCTATGCTACTACAACATCTCCATGCATCTCACACCATTGCACACCTCTCTGTGCCACCTAGAACTGTGAAAAACACTTGTGCCTCTCGCATTGCTACAACCTGCTAGCTATGCGCTATCCTAGGATCCCCTTCACTGTTGCTCTCTCTACCACTCCATCCACATCTGTCTCTACCCAGTCAGTCAGTTCCTACTACTACACATCGGGACTCCTGTAGCAAAGTCTTATCTAAGAGGTTGGGTACCTCGACGATCCTGCCCCTCCTCCTCGGGATGATCACTCTATACCGCCCCACCTCCTACCTAGAGGTATGGCTACATGTGATCCCTCAGCCCACCTGGCTCGAATTTTACCCCTACTGGAGGTCTCTGCATGAGTAGATATCTCTACTCGATCTCCACTCAGCTTCCATATTGTAGCTACTCCACAAACTCCTGAAGCTACTGCACCAATCATGGCTCTTCCATAATCGTCTGAGACTTCTTCTGGCTCTGCATGTCGAGAGGTAATATACCCTCCCTCTCAACCACCAAGTCTCCATCATTTGCCTTGCTTCTCAAGGCTTTGCATGCATCTTGAAAATCAAGAGCATACAGGTTCTTGACCTGTGAACCAATCCGCTTCATCTGTCTAGTGATGATGTGTCTAAGGAAAACCTTTCCCTTACTGAAGACTACATCATAGCCTCTATCTTCCAGCATCGTGATTGACACCAAGTTTCTGTTTAGTCCTGGTACATACTTGACATCGGTCAAGGTAAGGCGAGATCCATGCTCCCTCTGAAAAATAACCATTCCTACACCTGAGACACTATGCTTCTCATCATTACCCATTGCTATGAGTATCGGGAGATCTTTCTCCTCCAAAGTACTGCACAAACTCTTGTCGCCGTTCATGTGGAAAGAAGCTCCATTGTCAAGAAACCAACCACTTCCCACCATGGATGAAACCATGCATGCAAGAGTGTGAAATCCAACTTGAACTGTGAAGCAAGTTCCTCACCTTCAGATCCTTCTCTGGATCCCTTCTTGGATTTCCTCTGTGGACAATTTGCAGCATAATGGCCCACCTCATGATAATGAAATCATCGCACTTTCAATTTTTCAACCTTCTTCTCAACATTGTAAGAACTAGAATCAGAGAGAGAAACCTTCTCCTTCCTCTGCTCTGCCTTACTCACTAAGGCACAGTTGTCCTCATAATGCATAGATGAAGAACTATCTCTGGTGCTCCGTCTTATCTCCTCCTGCATCAAATCTGATCATAGTCATTACCAATCTAGCAATTTCTCTGAGTCCTAGTAGCTATGCCAACTCTTAGGAAGGCCAAGGGGTGCTAGACTCACCATATCCTCATTCGATGTCATGATCCCTAAACTTGCAAGCTCATACCTGCATGTGATGAGCTTGGTCAGATACATAGAGATTGTCTCATCCCTTTCAAACTTGATCTTTTGAAGTTTGTCCTTCAGTGCCAACTTCCTCTAATCACAGCTATTCTGATATAAATCTTTCATCCACATTTCATGCAGAGTCTCCTTCCCATGGAGGCTCGAGACAATGTGATCTTGCACTCCCTCCAAGAGAATTATCCTAGCTCTAGCTATACACTTCCTCCATTCCACCTGCTTAGTCTTGTCAGTAGGCTTAGAAATTTCTTGATCAATGAAATCCTTAATGCCATTATCTTCCAAAACTACCTCCATGTGATCCTTCCAAGCTATATGGTTTGAGCTGCCATCAAGGGCATACTCAAGCCTCAAACCATAAAACACCATCAATGAAATAGATGTGATAAGAACTTGAGATCTATATCCTGAATAATAAACTTCAAATTTGTCCTACTAGTATACTATTCTTGCTTGATCACCAATGCTCTAATACCATGTAGAATTTTTCTACAAATTAGATAGCTCTGATACCATGTAGAAATTTCACCTATAGAACAAATCAATATATGCAATGTCCTAAAGTATAATACTCGTTCTACTTCTACAAAACATTAAGCAGAAGCATAATCGTATTCATGAGCAACATCAAGTAGAAATATGCATAACCGATCAAGAGAAATAATCAAACATAACATAGACTATATCACTGGGGAAAGCACCAGCATAAAACCCCAACTTTGTATTATCAATCAAGTGAAGATCCTCAATAACATATAGAAAGAATCAGCTCAATGGCTATCCTACTCTCTTTGTAATCAGAAGATCCTTATGATCTTCAATCAGAAGATGAAAATCATGGACTACCTAGGCCTCATTATATAGGCTAAAAATTGGCTTAATCATACCTGTTTTCACCTCAGGTCCACCTACGTAGTCATAGAAGAAAATAGATTTCTTCCTCATGCAAGGAATACTTACTAGAAATATCCTAGCATCTGATATTACATTGTCCCACATCTGATCTCAACTGGGTCTCTGACAGAACTGACATGCAACAGTTATCCATGAGTGAATCCTCAGTTATCTAAAATAATAGTTGTCACATGCATGCAAGCATTAACAAAATATATTTTATAATTTTAACAACTTTTTAAAATAATATAACTAGACTCGACTAGTTAGAACTAAGTCAATTGATTCTCTTATTATAGAACTCATACTTATTCCCTCAAACAGTGGAGGAAATTAAGGATAAATTCCTCAATCAGTGGGACAACTCATTTTAATGCTCACAAAGACTTCAAATTCGAATTTCCTTAACTAATTAACTCAACTGAATTAATTAATTTATATTTCCAACTGCTGTTAAGACCAAAATTAATTTTACTTCCTATAGATGGACTAGGGACTGCTATAAATAGGAAGGTACCCAGATATGCTATTTTTAGAACTTTCTATTTTTATCAGTTTCACCTCTCACCCAATGTGGCCAATGACCTCACTGGCCAAACTACTATTTTTAGACATGCTATTTTTAGCAGGTCTATTTTTAGCACATTCTAAATTTAACATTTCTTATTGCACATTTTTCAACAGTAGCTCCCTTCCAGTAGAAGTTGGAGAACGAGAGAAGGTTGTAACATTCTGTAGGTAGAAGCCTACGTACTGGTATGTGTTTGCACCAGTACAAGATTGTAATCATATTTTCTTATTATTAAAAGAAGATAGAGACGACAACAACAGGTGGTTTTTACCCACATTAAGTTTCCACCTTAAATCTTGGTGTTCATGTGTGTTGCTTATGTGTGATGCTTTATTTTGCTTTTACTGCACTATCTAATAAATATCTGATATATTGTTTTAAGTTCTTTGGAGATACACTGGTCTCTTTAATCACAAACGCGTGTACACGCTAGTTCACTTCACTGAAGTAGCGTATATAAATCTGTTTGGGAAGTAAAATGATTGATTTGATAATACGTATTCACCCCCCTCTCAATATTATTTCCGTCACGATAGTCAATACAGAGTCTCCAGTTCCCATCCTTCTTTTGTGCCAATACAATTAGACTCCCACAGGGCGATGATATTGGCCTAATGTGCCCTTTCTGCAACAACTAATGAATCTTCCTCTTGATCTCATCATTCTCCAGAATAGAGAATCAATAGATCATCCCATTACATAGCGGTGCACCCAGGGTCAGATCGATGGAGTGCGTGACCTGACCGTGCAAAGTCACCCCCATAGGTGAGGAGAAAATGTCTCCGTACTCCTCCACGACATTGTCCATCTGTTGTTGTTGTGCAGAGGAGCCCTGTCTAGAAGTCATGGCCGCAATATTCTTCTTGGCTTGAGGGTGAATCATAAGGAAAACAAATTTCCTGGTCTGTGAATTGATCTTACTACATTTCTTTGTAGTGATAAAAGAGATGGCAGTAGGAGGAGCTACCTCTAGTATCATGTACGACTTATCTCCCAAAGTAATAATCACAGAGAAAGGTCTAGAATCATATACAACATGTCGCTTCCACAAGTATGGTTGTCCTAATAATACATCACAGTTTTCAAGAGGGGCAACATCACATAGTACTTCATCTGTGAAGGGTTTGATGTTGTAGGGAAGGCAACATTGTTGGCTGAGGCAAAGATCTCGTCCTTGGTGAAGCCATCCGATGATGTACATTTGCGGATGTCTTGTAGTCAGTAGGACCAACCACTACACAGCCTCTACTGAAATGAGGTTCTTTTAGCTCCCAGCGTCGACAATGAACTATAGTGGAGAACACTTCACTCACATCTATGAGTGGAAGAGGTGTTCCCCCTCCTTTCGATCTTAAGGCTCATTCTTCTCAATCTTGGTGGTGGCCATGGTGGAACTCGGCTCCACATCAATGATCTACTTCCATTTCTCATTCCCCTTGTTGGGTTCTAACTTAGAGTCGGAAGATGCATATGATTCAGAAGTATTCAACTCAACCAATATTGACCGCTTGACCCAAAACGCACTCGTGTTGTGAGTGCAAGTCTTATGGAACTCACATCATTTTCTCATGTCCTTCTTTAGCTTCGTTGTGTTTTTATTTGGTTACGTCTTTGGTGGGTTGTCATAGGTTTCCCTTCCTTTGATCTGTCCTTTCTCTACGGTTTGGGGGTGCCTTTCCCTTGCTTCAAATTCACAGATCTAAAGTCTCGCTTCTTCCGTTTAAACTTCTACTCAATATTTATGGCGTATCGGTACACCATGATTAGCGAGGAGATATCTAGGAACTCCATCTTGTTCTTGATGTACCTGTGTAGGAAATCATAGTACTTGAGTACCAAATGTCATTCAGAATCCTCAATACCCAACTTCGTGTGAAGGGTATGAAAAACATTGGTAAATTGTGGCACATCTTGGTCCCTTCCCTGCTGCAATGTGGTCCACTTTATGTATTTATCCTCATAGCTCCCAACATGGTAGTACTTCTCCTTGATGGCATCCTAGAACAAATTCTAAGGGGGTGCGGCTGAAAAAGAGTGAGGTGTAATTTCGTCCTTCTTCTCATAGTAGGTTTGCCACCAGTCCTTGATATGGGGGGTGGCTTTGAGATGTGAAAAAGTAATATTTTCCCGACCAAAAAATTCGTGAACAGAAAAATACCCTTCTAGAAGATTTAACCATTTACCCATGGTGTCTACATCTATATGAACATCAAATATGGGGATGTCAAAGTTTACTTGTACCTTAAAGGGTGTGGCACTTCTAGAGTAGCTGCTGGAAGAATATGCGTTGCCTTTGGGTAGTTGCTAAAGGATTTGAGAAAAATTTTCCATCATCGTGTTCTTCTGTCACTCAAGGGCTTCTTTGAGAAATATTTTGAAAGGATCTCCTGCCCCCTTGTCTTTCTTCTCTTTTTCCATGGGAGGCTGTCGAGATTTGTGAGGCTAGTC
The DNA here is from genome assembly GCA_000404065.3 of Pinus taeda. Lineage (NCBI taxonomy): Eukaryota > Viridiplantae > Streptophyta > Pinopsida > Pinales > Pinaceae > Pinus > Pinus taeda. The sequence continues at coordinate 17,542 of APFE030106345.1, read as the reverse complement.
TTGCAAAGGTTCGACCAGTTTGAGCCCTAACTCCTTATATCCTGAGCTTTTTGGGGACATGCAAAGAAAAATAGAGAATTAGAAGACTGTTATGATACCACTGATTTGAATTTAAACAAGAACACAATAAATTATAGATATAAACATAAATACAGAGATGCATAAGAAATAACACCTCATTTCATTAACGTTAAATACTAAAATATGCTTACAAACAAAATGGAAATAAAACTAGCTCGGGCAATGGTAGCTTATCTTTGAGAAGATATGTGGCGGCTACATGCCTCTGAACTGTGTTCCAATGAGGCTCAAGGGCCTATTTATTATTGAACAATAAGGGAAAATTGTAAACGACCAAAATCCTAACTCCAGAATATGGAACGCCAAGAGTTTGTGGGCGCCGTTAGTTTTAGTTGGGCAACCAACTTCCCGTGTTCGTAACTTGGTCATATTATCTATGTTTGGTGCATACGATACCTTGTTGGAAATATCTCTCCAAGTACTACAGGATATGCCGATAGTGATGGTATTGTTGTGGACCTCAGAAAACATCGTTTAGGGGGTCAAAACTATTCCAAAATTTTAGGACTCGAAAAACTACTAAAAATAGTGAATGCTGCAATAAACAAGGAAATAGATGAAACCAACTGGAGGTCTAGGTGGAATAGGGGGTGGCCACCAATATCCACTTGGATCAAAATTCTTCCTGCCCACCATATCTAGGTCCCATATTTATTAATATCAATTTCAAATATCAATGAGCGATGGAAGGAGGTCGATGAATTGAATGCTGAGATGACTTGTATTTATGTGTAGGTGTTTTTTCTATTAATCAAAGGGCAAAGATTGGGACAATGAAAAATATGGATTGTGGGCTTATCTTTGTACCATGTTTTAAATGTGAAATAGTTGAAGGTGGTGATTTCTAGGGAAACGAGACTACAAACATTTGAAATACCTAGTATAGTGAGAGGAGAAATGATATTTGCAGTGATAGAGAAAACAATGGAGCGTGTATCATTTTCTCTTTGAAATTTTCCTTTAATGGCCTGGAGTATTGTGCAAGGTTTTTTTGCCTTACATAAATTGTTACCTGTGAAGTTGTGCTTGAATGATAGCAGTAGTGCAAAGATACATAAGATGTACAATACTAAAAACTTCTAAACCGATTTATGTTTTTCGTTTTTCTGATTGCATTTGGCAATATTGCAAGTTTTTGGTAAACCAAACTTTTTTCTATAATACTCTGCAATCTATGTTAAAAATGTTTTTGCAAGAACAAAAGTAATTGTGCAAAGGTAGTTCTGGGAAGCTAGTTGCTTGGAGGTATCATGTGTAGATTTTTGAATGTCAATAACTGATCAAAGGGCGTTGTTGAGTGCAGAAGTCATTGTGTCGAAGAAGTTGTACGAAGGTGATTACATAGATGGGGATGCTAAATAAATCTATGCTTGTATTTATTAATTGTTATTTATGATTTTTTTGCAAGTACATAAGTAGCTTTACAAAAGTGGTTGTGCATAGATAGCTTCTTGGAGGCATTATGTGTGGGGTTTTGAATGTCAATGACTGATCAAAGGGAATTATCAAGTGCGAACATAGCAGAGCGAACATTGTTGCATAGAAGGGGGTGCTAAATAAACTATGTTATGTGATAAAATGAATGTGCTAAAGGGTTTGCTTTTTTAATTGTTATTTAGGAATGTTTTTTGCAAGTACAAAAGTAGTTGTGCGAAGGTATACGCTCAGAGGTATCATGTGTGGGGTTTTGAATGTCAATGATTGATCAAAGGGAATTATCGAGTGTGGAAGTGGCTTTGCAGACGAAGTTGTGTGGATGCAGTTGCCCATGTGCAGATGTTATGTGAAAGTTTTGTGAAACGTTTGCTAGGATAATAAATATAAAAATCTGTTTTTTAATTCTTATTTAGGGATGCATTTCACAAGGTATAGTCATTAATTAATATTAGTTTCCTTGTGAAGAGGATAGAGTATGTGCAAGAGATCTGGGGTCCTTTGCATAGTGAATTTTTTGATACTGATGAACAATGTGGTAATTGGTATAATTTCATTGTGCGGAATGTTTAATGCGCGGGAGAACTAGGGTCTTTTGCATAGACAAAAGTGAAAAATAAATTGTGTTTTGAAACTGTGTGAAGGAAAAGTGTTGTGTGGTAAAACAAAAGAGCATAAGGATTTATCTTTTTTAGTTATTATTTAGGAACATTTTTTTTATTACATAGATAGTTGTATGGAGGTGGTTGTGCGAAAGTTGTTGATGTGGTTCTAGTACACTGTTATGTTAATTCTCTGTTTTGAATGATGCAAGAATTCATGTGGTTGTATATTATGATTTGTATTTTATTATTAATATTAGTTACGAATGTCTTTTTGCAATTACGAAAATGGTTGTGCGAAGCTGGGTGCTTGGTTAAAAGCTTAAAATCCTTTTGCACACAATGAACTATGTTGTTCGGAGGTAACGAGTGTAGAGAACATCCACAATATCTGCTAACCACATTTATTAATATCAATTTCAAATTTCAATTATTAACGGAATGGGCGTTGTTGATTCTGGATCTAGTTGTGTGTAGATGCACCTGCTTTGTGGTTCTGCATATATGTATTTGTCCTATTTTCGAAGTGTAAAAAAAATTCATGATCCTAGATTTAATGTTTTCGTGTGTATGTGGTTTTTCGAATGCATGAGCAGATGTGTACTTGGTGAATTGAATGTTGAGACGACTTGTATTTATCTTCAACTTTGTTTTCTATTAATTATAGGACACACATTGAGACGATGAAAAAATATGGATGGTGGTTTTATCTTTGTAGAATGTTTCATAAGAAAAATAGTGACAGGTGATGGTTTCTAGGGAAACAAGACTACAAATATTTGAAATCGCTAGCATAGTAAGCGGGAAATCACTCTTTGTAGTGATAAACAAAAAAATGGGGTGTGCAACATTATCTCTTTGCAAATTTCTTTTAAGAGCTTGGAGTATTATGCAAGATTTTGTTTCCTTACATAAACTTTTATCTATAAATATGAGCTTGGACAATAACAACGTACAGGGATGCAAAAGTTGCAAAGTAATGCAAGCTTTTAAATTGATTTTCCTATTCACTTTTGGTAATGGTGCGAGTTTTGGTTTGTCAAGAGTTTTCTATAATTCTCTGTAGTATTTTGTAAACTTTGGTTTGATTATAAGATAGTGCAAGAAATAAGTGTGTCAAGTTATTCATAAATCAAATTTGATTTAGTTTTACAAAATAGTGGGGATTAGTTGTGAAGTTGATTCGTTATATAAGGCAATTTTTCTATTTTTTAGTATTATTGATATTTTATGAGTTTTAACTTTTAGTAATTAAATTATTTTCACAATTTTAAAATATAAAGAGTTTAAAATTAAATGTGTTGGTTTGGAATAAGGTTTGCATTGCATCATAAATGTGTGTCAAATTTTGAGAGAAATAGACGTGTTAGGTTATTCATAAATCAAATTTGGTTTGGTTTTACAAAGTAGTGGGACCAGTTGTCAAGTCGATCTATCATAGAGAATAATTGAATATAGGTTACAAATTTTCCTAGAAAGTTTTTTTTTCCAGAATCTGGAGATTTGATCCGACACCATAAAAAAAATACATGGACACCATAAATTTGGAAGCCTAATAACTGTAACCCAAATTTCCCAATCTTTTGCCAGATTTTAGCAAAAATCATGGCAAAATTTCCACTATTTTTAGGGAATATTTGTGGTCTCTTTAGATTACTCTAAATGTATTTCACACTTTACGATTTGTAGCTATTATTGATGGTGTTCTCTATGGAGCATACTATTTTATGTAGATAAAAAAATTATCTACAGGGTTTAGTGTGAAAAGTTTTAAGAAATTGAATGTTGTGACTGTTTGAATCATTTTTTTATTCTAAACCTTGACAATTGTTACTAGAATTTAAAAAAAAATTGGTTAGAATGTGATGTTATGGATAGCATTTTGGGTCTTCAAAATTGACCAGAAAAAAGGAAGTTCGAGCACGTTGCTAAAAAAATATGCGAATGAACTTTTGTAATTCGATGTTACAATTGTCAATTTTTATCATCTTGGGTGTCAATCATATGTATTAACAAGAAAATGCAGTGAGAAAAAAAGAATTAAAAATGAAGAAGGTGTGTAGTGATTTTTGGTTGCTCTTGGAAGATTTGTCGATGGGGTTTTTTATGTTGCTGACTCCATTTCCACTATTTTGAAAATTTATCAAGTTGAATGTATACTTTTGGTCGTGTAGACAAACTTACCAGATCAATAAACAACGTATCACAAATTTATATTTCTTAGGGTGTGTATATAAATGATCATGAAGTGAGAGAAAAGTGTGTAGTAAATGCACAGGATGCTTTTGGAATTTCAAAAAATTTTCCTATTATAGTCCATAAAACTTGGATTTTCTATCTTTAATTGTTACTTACTAAAAGTGTCATGTGTAAAAATTTTCCACGAGTAATAATAACAATCAGTGTTTGTGGATAAAATGAGGAATTGTATAGTGGAATGAGATTTGATTATGTTATTCATTGAAAAGTTTTTTTTTCCTTCGCTGTAAAGGAATAATGGGCAGCATGCGAGTGAAAGAGGTTGTTTGCAGTAATATGGTTAACTCACTTGTTGAGATGGTTGATAATTTGATTGGGAGAGAACTTATGAGTGATATGTGAATCTATCAATGGAAGAAAAAATAGATGACAAAATTTGGAGCACCAAATTAGCGAATGCTAGGTTTGTTCGAGAGGTCTTTAATTTCAAAGAAATTGTTTATCTCTAAACAAATAATTTTTATTTTAGAAAGAGGGAAATTATAACCTAGAAACAATAAATGTTTCTATAAATACCAATGCATTCATATTTTTATTGAAGTTATCGAAACTAAACTTTGGTTTAGAATTGTCCATTGTGGATAGTTCCTTGGAGGTAGAAGGGCATGGAATTGACATTGTGTGGGAATTCATTTCTACAAGTTTTGAGGTTCCTTCTAATATTTATCTTGTAGATATTTCTTTGTTTATGAAATCATTTAGGGATTTCTATTGGCTATTTCCCCATGTAGGATGGCTATAAATTACATCACATGTTCCAAAGTCTGTTTTATATGTGCTTTATGAGACATACAGAAATAATTGTATGTTCGATTAGGCTTGTTTCATTTTGAATGAATTCTTTTCAGTTACATAGATTACCAAAGAAAAATGGGTTCTTTATGATGTCATAGCTAATAACCCTTCTCATTTCAAGGCATGTGTTTGACAGGTTTCTCTATAATCCTATATTCAAGTTTCCTGAGGAACAAATGCAGTTTTGGTATCCTATATTGTGGAAGCATGAAGCTTCTTTAAATTTTTTCTTGATTCAGGATTTTTTTGTGAGACAAGTGTATAGTATGATAACTAGATAAGAGACTTCTCGAATATCTGTAGAGGCAAAGGATTTCTTATTTTGCAAGGGGAAATTTGAGTAAAGAGAAAGTAATATGATTATTCGAATTTATGGTTTTCAAGATAGGCCATTGTTTTTGCCAATATTTATTTTAGATAGATATTTTGTTACTCAAGTTTGATGGTAATATTGTCGTTGGCTACCTATATTTAAAAGAAAATAGAAAGTCAATTTATTTATTTTCCGTTTACACTATTGGAAAGCGACTGTGAAGAATACAACTCACCCTCTTGTTGTTGCAAAATATTTGGATTCTTTCATCTTAAGTGAAGTTGAATCTATTAAAGGCTTTGATAGAGGAAGAATTTTCATGGATCGCCTTGAGTTTATGATATATGAGAACTTATTTTTGAGAATTGGAGAGCATGGTGAGAAAAGTCACAATGTTGATAAAAAACCACTAGTATATGTTGGACAAGTTGTTGAAAAATAGATCATCATGATGGGAAAAAGACCTAAGAAAAGAAGCATAAACCCTATAGGGAAATCTCAATCTTGCACATGTAGTACTAGTGCCATTTCATATACTTGAAAAAAAGAAAAATAAGTACACCAAGGGTACACTTGAAACATAGAGTATTAAAGAAATGATGGACATCGAAGTTGATAGCATTGTACTAATTGATTGGTTTAGTGCTTCTTTGCAATAAAATCCAAGAATAATGGAGGAAATTTTTGATGAGGACATTAGTTTCGATGAGAATTATGTCACATTGCAAGATGAAAATTATGACAGGGGTGATAATAGATTGAAGATTGAAAGAATACATCTTTCCAATAGAAAGGTTGTTTCATCAAATAGAATTTATGAAATTGCAATGCCTATCTTCGATCTATCTTCGGTTGCAATGCCTAGGTTTATGAAATTGCATCAAGATGGTGGTGAAGCACCTGTAGATTCTGTTGGTCAATGAGAAGAAATAAATCAAAGGTTGAAGGCACAAATAAAAGAGGTAATAATTTCCCTAAGCATGGGTCCTTTGTTGAGGACACCATTGGCGAAACCTGGTCGATCTAATAGGATTGAGAGATTTGTCAATACTCTAAGTGTAGTGAAATCATATATCATTAATAATATATCTAAAAGATTGTGGATCATTAAATATACATGGAAAGTTGTTTTTGATATTCGACATTTAAAGCAGAGAACGAGGAATTCTATCGAATTGGTCGAAAGTGAGCTAGAGGGAGACAGGTAATTTGTGGATAGTGACTTATTAAATATTGGTAAGAAGCTTGATTCACTACCTAAACTAGAAAGAGATAAACAAGGACTTCTTTATATTGACTGGATGAGGAAGATCAAGGATGCATGGGTCTAGGAAAATCAAAACATTGGAAGAGTTTGGTTTTTAGTGTGGAAACATAGAAAATTAAAGAGAATATATGTATCTCAAGGTGTTAGCGATTACTTAGAATTAAAATGGTTCATGTATTACATATGAATCTGGATTAATTTTAAAGGAGAAGATGAAACAATAAGAGGCAATAAAGTTCAATGATATAATTGATTTTAGTGTAGAGAAAATTAGAAAATGGCCAATCACTTTTGTTGTTTTTAATGAAGAGTACTCTCCCTCAATTTCGAAATTGCAACAAGAAGAAAAAGAAATTGAGGAGGAGATTTTCAATGAACATGTTAAGTAGGACATTATTGTTTCTACGATGAAAGCATTCATTAAAGCTAAAGTGAATGAATTCATTGTAGGAAGCCTAATTTTTATAGTGTTGTAGCAGCTACAACCACCCTCCAAAACATTTCGTTAGCCTATTTTGGAGTGTCCCTACCAACCTTACGCAACACTTTTTCTTGCTTCGTCAAGTACTCAAGCTTCAGTGTTTTCCTCGCACGAGGGCAGCCTGTCGATCACAGTCGATCCATTTCCCTCACAAAGTTCTCATCCGGACTTGGTCCAGCTACAGGTAGAGTAGCTTCCCAGTGAAATTTCCACATTTCTTGAGGGAAACCACCCTTCCCTCCATGAATTGCATAATTCACTCTAATAGCCTAATGGGCTCCAGGATTGCACAATCCTGCCAGCCAACCCTCCTACTAGGATTCACATCATTTTTCCCATCAATAGGTTGTTCAACCTAGGAATTGCACAAATCTAGGTAGAAGTTAGTTGTAGTCCTAGAAATTGTAGAATCCCCTTGGGCAATTAGCCCAACTTACACTCAAGAATGCACATTTTCTCCAGCAGTCAAGCGGTCTCACACATGTGCAGCTGAGTTGACTATTTCCCTCCAAGGCTGAGAAACACTGACTTGAATCCATGGTCTATCTCATCCAAGGTAGCATGCAAAGGCATCCCTTCTTTCAAGGATCTATGTTTAGTAGTTGGAGGTTACATGCAAGGAACAATTCTGAAAACTCCCTCTAAGTGTCGCTTCCCCTAGATTTGTGGCATGCGCGTCACAACCTCGATGTTATCAAAACTCATCAACCAGACACTACAAATATCATTACTCACATCAACCTTGTAGCTCTGACATCCCACATCACATCTTGGAGGAGTCAACACATTCAACTCACCTATTATGGGGTAAGTTTGCTTGTCATGCCTTGTGATGCATTTCTGTCACTTTTTGGGTATTCGCTTGTGTGAGTATTGTTTGCTTGATTTCTTTGAACGATCGATGTTGTTTACATATATTCTAGTGTATCCTAGCTTTTTTTCAATTTTTGTTGCTATCTCACTGTTGTCGCATGCATGAAACTATTTTACACGGAAGTTCGCCCAACCGGAGAATGACCTCACCCACATGCATGTTGATCTACTTGCTCAATCCTCCATTCATGTTTTGCATGCACTGTTTATCACTTCTGATATCACTTAGTGTTGCCATGCATTTCATCAACTTACATTATTTCAGTTTCTTGTCGACGAGTCGGGCCAACCATGGCCCGGTCCCTGCCTTCACCAAGGTTGCATTGCGCAATATGGAGAAGGAAGGCTCACCTTCCTCTCAATATTTGTGAATTCTATCCTAGCACTAGCCTCTTGGACTAAATTGTGCATTTCTGGAGGTCAATGGCTACTTGGACAAAAAATTTACACAAATCTATCCCTCGACCAGTAGTCTTTCCCAGCTCGAATCACACATTGTGCAATCCCAACAGCCAACTACCCAACTGGATTGTGCATTTTGCAGTTCCAACAGTTAGCCAGTCACCTAGCAGCCCAAACTGTGTCTTGTGCAGTTTTGGCAATCGGTCTCCTAACCTCCTGGCCAAAATTACGCAACCTTCATGATCATTTACCCAGGTATGTTGCATGTCAGTTCTCATGTTCATTTTAGTTTTCAACTAATAGATTGCTTGTTATGATTGTTTCCTTGTCTCTAGGTATCAAAAGTGTTCATCTGCCTCTCAATAATATAGGCACAATGGTTTCCAATAGATAAGAGACAAAGATACTGTTTAGAGCATGCTTGGGGATGAAATCGATAAAGTGTCCATGGACTTACTTACCCACGAAGACATCAAGTTGTTCCTGGATAAGGACATCAAGCAGCAGCATACAGTGAGTAGCATCATGAACAACAACTGAAGTCAGCATACCAAATGCAGTGAATGAAGCAAACATAGTGAATGGAAGAGGAAGGTTGTTGACAACATAGAGGTGGAGAAAAGTTGCAATATCAGGCAGATCCATTGATAATGAAAGCAACTTTGGAGACTCAGGCTATGAAGTGACGATGTGACATGAATATGGTGCAAAAGAAGAAGATGGAACAAAGAAGGAGTTGCATGTATTGAAGCAACAACTCAGGAAGAAAATGAAGTTTCATAGATAGTTTAATGAGTTTTAGTAGGAACAGGAACAACAGTGGGCGCAACATCCACTCACAGATGAAACTGCGGTAGTACAAGTTAAGGATCCATCCCAACAAATGACACATAGAAAACATGGTGAGGAGTGTTGTTGATCACATGCAAAGGATCCAACAACATGCGTGTCGTCGAGTGCATGCATGCAATCCAGCCCATTCAACAAACTCACCAAGGTGAAGACAAGAAGCAAGTCCAACTGGGGCTGAACATGCACTTCAGCAAGTTGATGTACATGACCACCAACACACAGTTGAATATTAGCATGGACACTATGCATCAGTGTGTTTCTGGTTCAACCTTACCTAAGAAGACCATGAGCATGTTAGCATATGAGTTGGATGAAGGGGCCGAGCCAATGCACCGGTTGCAACAGAGGAAAGATTTCGTTTCAGCAAGATGTCATCATGAGGTGCATGCACACCATCATGGAAGAGCAAGCTTGGCATCATCTCACTAGATTCATCATCACAAGCATGTCAAAGAGTTGGTCTCAGCACAACAGACTAAGTGTCAGTGATGTATTGCAAGGCTCACTCAAGTCATGTTGTCTCAGATGAGTACATGTGCATTGTAATGTTGAGTCATGTCAAGTGTAAGTCAAGTGTCAACAGTTAGATGTAACTATCATAGAATAGGTGAAGAGTCATGAGGGTAGTTGAACTATCACAAAGGGGAATGTCAAGGGTCACCCCACCTTTTGTTATAAATAGTTCCTCATAACTCATTGTAAAGTCTTTTGGTTAGCCAAGGTTCTACTAAGACTATCTTGAAGAAGGCTTTGACAGTATTGTAACGCAGCTTGGCTTCTCCACTGGATGGAGCTAATATATCTCTTTGAAGGAGCAAGCAGATGTGGCTGTAACGTTCCACTGATGGGGCTAGCAGGATTACATGGTGTATTGTATGATTGTGACTTAAACTTCTTTATATAATAAAAGCCAGCACATTTACATGCATATGTTATTATTGTAGTTGGACTGCTTCGGTTGCCTTAATGATATATGTTGTTTAACTTAAGTACTTGTATATGAACTGATTTATATGCAATTATATGAATCTTGTTGTTAATGTGTTTCATATGTTGTTAATGTTGTCACCGTCGATGTTGACTACTTTGCCAGACATTAGACAAACCTTTCTCTGAACCTTGTTATACCAACCATCACACTTGTTTCAGATTGGTCCATGAGTGTTGTTCATGTTATCTTACCTTGTATGTTGTGACAACAACATCTGTGTTGTCTGCTCTACCAAAAGCTTTGCATGTCCTTTGTGTTGTGTGTTCCTAGTTGAGTTGGGACTGATCCCTTTCAACCTGGAACTCATCTTTACCTTTGTCTCCCTTTGAAGTGTTTCCTTTCATACTCATTCCTTGACTCACTGCATCAGTGACACCCTTGCTACTGATAGAGTTATCTTACTTGCCTCTATGCGACATCGCGGCCAAGGCATTACCTTACAACCCACTGTTGGGAGTCCTACACCAAACGGTCTGAGGTATAATTGGGACTTCTTACCAGGGAGATACCCTTGATATGTTGGTAGGTCTAGCACTGTCAACATTTCTGGCACTAGAAGGAGTGCTTGATGACAAGCAGTGTCCTCTCATCCAGTTTTGAACCTTTGCATATCTTTCATGGAGTCTTGCATTCTTCTTCCCCCAAGGTGTTTTTTGAATCGTGAATATGTCTCCATCTCAGCAAAGCTTTTCAATCTCTTGTCTACTCAAATGTATGATGGTGAAGGTGAAGTGGCTTGGACTGAGCACTTGCATAACTTTCTTTCCCTGATCTATGAGGAAGATAAGTCTACTGACGAATAGGTCGGTTTGCTGCTTGCATACACACTTCTTGAATCTCCATTTCATTGGGTGTTAAGCCTACCCACTGACATCGTGCACTCATGTGAGCACTTTTGTGATATTATTGAAGACACGTTTTATCATTTTGATCTATACCATCTTGACTAGAAACTGTTGCAACAACAGGGATTCACATGAATCCATATTGATTTTTGGTAGCACTTCTGTGACTTGCAGTTTCAAGCTCCGAAGAGCCAGATGAAATTTGCTTATCTTTGGGACCGGTTTGAGTATTTCCTTAAGAAATGTACCCATCCCAAGAGGAAGCTTGATATCAAGCCTCACGCAACATTCTTCATTGATGGAACTATACAATCTCATGTGGGAGTAGGCACTGTCTCAATGGACTGTCTGCCTCCCTCTCATTCAATGGTTCCACCATTGCCCTATGATGTTGAGGATCTTAACACCCTCCCAAGATCACTCCACACAATTTTTGTGGAGATTTGGTTGTGATTCCTTTGAGTTCTCATATGCATTATTTTTTTTGACCTCCCTCTTCACATCCAGGTGTTCCTCCGGATGATGTTGTCTTGTGTTCGTCCATTCAAGACTCTTCACTTGTTGTGAATGAGGAAAAACCCATTCACGGAGTTGGTGTTGCACAACCAACATGCATTGTCATTCATGAAGAGTATGAGTGGGATCTTGAGCATCAACACTTGGCGAAGGATGAATCCCTTCTGTCTAAGCCCCTTTCGTTCTTTCCTAACATCGTTGGTGAACCTACCATCCATGATTTTACATGTGTGTCTTGATCTACGTATGCACCCATTGTTGATCTTTTGTAGGACACACCGTATGTTAGCCCATCATAAAACAATAGAGAGGACGAATCATTCATTGAAAATCCACTTGATATTTCATCTGCTCTTTCCAAAAACACAGAGGGTGAACATCCTTCCTTCTTATCTAGTCCTCTGTGTGATTTGTCAAATCATGAGGATAACAACCAACATCCTGAAATTTTTGATCTTGGTTGTCATGGTCTCTTCACATCATCATCTAATCATGATGTTGATTCACTCATTGTTACTTTGTCTAAGCCACTAGTCTACAAAGATCCATCTGTCAACGAAGTTGAAACCCCATAGACCATCGAGGCACTTCAGCCTGGGATGATGGTTATGTCAGGCCCTTGCTATCCTGAGGTTGGTTTCACTTCCAATCAGGAAATTGTTCAAACACTCAATGCTCCTCATCGCTCATCTATATGCATTGAAGATCCATCTCACTCATAGATCACACTTCCTCCACTCGAATTGCACGATCCCATTTCTCATGCATTAGAGGAGTCTATTGCAAGCACTCATTTGCGACGCAAGTTATCTTTGTTTCTTTCGTTTGCTTGCATGTCTCAGTCAAGAGTGTGATTTTGCTTCAAAGTTGCATGTAGTATCACACAACACCATGATAAGTCCACAGACTATCTATCATGAACATGCACTCACTTATGTCTTGTGGGCACTTTGAATCATGAAGTGTGGTTGTCTTCACTATTATATCTTTCTTGTATGTTGGTTTGCATGACTTGTTTACTCACGGACCAAACCTTCACCCACATGGGTCTACCAATGTGTCGGTGGCTGCATTGGAAGTATCACTTCACATGATCAGACCCATGCACCGTTAGTGTAGGAGTAGGAGTAGTGTTTAATTTAATTTGTTTGATTGCATGCTTGTTTTCTTACATGCTTTGTTTTCTTGTTTGTTTACTTGCTTCGCTTTCATTTTTGCTTATGCTTTTTCTTTTCTTTGTTGATTGCTAGTTCGTTCTCTTGTTTCATTAGTAGGTTAGTTTGCATGAAACCATGTGTGACTCATGAGACGAGCTGGTTAAAGTACAAGAGGGTTTGTGCAGCTATCACTACTTGGTTATCTATCATCTTGCCTTTGTATGATGAACTTGTTACTCTTAGTCCATCATAAGTCGAAGGAAAATATGTACCCTTCGAAGTGAACCTTGGTGTAAACACAATGCTTGCGCGCTAACTAGTGTCACCTTCTCTAGTCGATTGTTTTTTGGTTAACCCTTGTCAGGTCAGTCAAGTAGAGTAAGGTGAGGGGGAAAACCTTAAAAAGCACATAAGAGATACATTCTATTACTTATTTGCTAGAAAAACCTCTTATGCTCTCAATAATTCGAGATCCCTCTTCCGCCTCTGAAATGAATAAGTGCTATGCATAGTGAAAATGAGAAATGAAGAAATTTAAAGTCAAAAAATTCAAAATGAAAAATGAATAAGGTGAAATAAGAGAAAGGCTTCCTATGTAGGGAGGTGATGCAAGTAACTCTGCCAGGGTACCGACTAGACTCGCTGGTAGCGGAGCCATGCTTGTTGTTATGAAACCAGCTCAAGAAAAGATAGAAAAGATAGATCAACACCTTTAGAATTCAACCTCTTTGAGGGGGAAACCTCCTTTACATTACATAAATGAACAATTATTGGATGATACAAATGAAAAGACCTCCTTTCTATATATAGGAGTCTAAGGGGTCATAACATAATCAGAGCCGACATAACAATAATAATGTAAGGGCACAATAATAACAATAGTGGGCTTCTATGGGGCACAATAGTAATAATATGGGCACTACATGGGTACATCATTATAATAAGTGGGTTGTACTAATAACAATAAGGGGTTACACTAGTAGTATAGGGGCCTAACATGCCCCTCTCCTTCAAAAAGTGTTGTCCTCAACGCTTGAGTAGTTGTTGATGCTTTTGTATAAAATTATTTTCATCCCATGTGGAACCTTCTGCTGGTAAGTACTTCCACCTGATGAGATACGCTGAAATTGATTGATTTCGTAGCTGTCGGGTTCTTGTTTCTGTGACTGCTCCAGGTTCCAATATGATTTTTCCTTCCTCTTCAATTTCTGGCAATATTGTTTGAATTGGGATCTTTTGTAACTTTTGAATAAGTGGCCAGACTTCTTTGTCCTTCCTCCATTCATCCCTTTCTTTGTTTATCCAATCCGGTTGGATAATAGAAATAGCACAAAACAATGCTTCCACATCCTCATCCATGAAGAGTCTTCCCATTTGGTAGGGTTGCCATTTTTTAAGTGCATGTAGTATTGCCAACATTTCCTTCTCATAAATAGCTTGCTTGAGATGTAGTAGTAAAAATACCCAATCACCTACATCAAAACATTTTTCACTACGATGTTGATCTCCCTGTTGTTTTGTTTGATTTTGCACTGAAGTGGCATTATCCTTTAAAAGTTGGAGAACTTGTTGTTGATGCTCGATGTGATCTTTCACTACTTGAACCTTTTTATTCTTCATATGTCCTTCTACCTCTAGAGTTTGAGGAGTGGTAATTTCTTCCAATCCTTTACAAGATATGGTCGGATTCATTTCTTGATGCTCAATGTGATTTTTCACTTCTTGAACATTTTTCTTCTTGATATGTCCTTCTATCTCAATAGTTTGAGGAGTGGTAATTCCTGCCAATGCTTTACAAGATAGGGTCTGATTCATTTCTTCTATCTCTCAATGTGATTTTTCACTTCTTGAACATTTTTCTTCTTGATATGTCCTTCTATCTCAATAGTTTGAGGAGTGGTAATTCCTGCCAATGCTTTACAAGATAGGGTCTGATTCATTTCTTCTATCTCTAGGGTTGGATCATGGCGTATATCCTCTTCTTTTGATGTTTCTTGATCCTTTTCTTCCTCCTCTTCATACTTTATGTAAAATAATTTCTTCTCAACACACTTATTACCTTTAGTTCATTTGCTATCACAATTGTAACAAAGCCCTTTTTCTCTTTTTTCTTCCAATTGTTGTGGTGTAACCCTTGTAGGTTGTGGAAGGCTAGGAGAAACAACACTTCCATCTTCATAGATGTGAGGGGTAGAATTCATTGTTGCCATAATTTTACTTTCTAGTATGTCACAAAGCCATTTACTCTTTCCAATTGTTGTGGTGTTGCTCTAAAGAAGGTGTTGCTCTTTGTATCCTCATAATGTGCTATCATTTCCTCCGTGAAAATTGACCACGTAACAAGTCTTTTACGACAACAAAGCCCTTTATACCATAAAAATTGATCTGGTTCTAAATATGAAGATGCAATACATACCTTTTGTAGCAGTGGTACACCATGTATATCAAAATATTTCTCCATCTGACGTATCCAATTTACCGGATCCTTGCCATCAAACTTCCTCATCTTGTTTTTTTCTTGATTTTAGGAGTTCAATCTTGAAATGACCGTAACTTTGTAATTTCAGATCTTTAAGCTCTGAAAATACGATCTGTAGTAGTCCTCTATTTCCTCTTTCCAATGCCACCAGTCTAACCCAAATTGGATTCTCCAATGAAGAGTTATGCCAAATCTCCCACAGTGACCTGATTATAGACTAATTCAGTAGAGCGAACTTGTACGACGTGCCACGTGTCACTGTTTCCACCTTTGACTCTGAAAAATATATAAATGAAAACTACAGTCCGTCCTCTTTCTGTACCTTCTTACGAAATTTCAATCTGATGCTCAGAAAGATTAGGACGATTTTCCCCAGGTCACCTGTTTTGAGTGTAATTCAGGAGTCTGCAAAAAGGTGAACTTCCTCATATCACATCTCCGAAAATATCCTGCGAAATGCTCTGAAATTCGAACCCAAAGTTCGGCGCGAAGTCTTCTCAAATGGGTTTTTTTTTCGACTTCTAAAACGTCACAGAAAAAAAGTTATAGCGAAAATGCCAAGATGACCTGTTTGGAGCAGCGAAACCCTAGAATCCAAAGCTCTGATACCAAATGTTATGAAACCAACTCAAAAAGATAGAAAAGATAGCATCAACGCCTTTTAAGAATTCAGCCTCTTTGAGGGGCAGACCTCCTGTCCTCATACATCAAGCAATGAACAATTCTGGATGATACAAATGAAAGACCTCCTCTTCTATAATAGGAGTCTAGGGCATCAACATAAACCAGAGGACATTAACAATAATAGATGTAAGGCAAATATAATAATAGTGGGCTCTATGGGGCACAATATAGTAAAATGATGGGCACTACAGGGTACATCAATATAATAAGTGGTTTGTACTAATAACAATAAGGGGTGACACTAGTAGTATAGGGGCCTAACAACGAGTCTCTTAGAGGATGATATTGACTTGGAGGTTGTGCTTGGAGATAACTCCAAGGTCAGGGCAGTGGAAGTGAGCACAATATCATTTCAGAGGGAGTCTTTACCTCCTCCGAAAGTGATAGATGTTCTTTATGTTCTGGTGCTAAAGAAGAGCTTGATATCAATCTCTTCCTTAGAGGACAAGGGGTTATGAGGTGTTGTTCCGAAAGGGACAAGTATTGATATATCCCAGAGGATCTAGTATCGATTTTGCTCGTGTGATTGGATTCCATAGTGGGAGACTTTACAAGCTTACATTTTAACCTATTAGAGCCTTGGTGGGGCAAACCAATAGTAGTGAGTTATGTGAGCTATGGCACAATAGGGTGGCCCATTTGCACCATGGAGCTTTCAGGATGTTGAGGGAGATGGTTACAAGCTTACCAGAGTTCAGCACTAATCATCATGATCCATGCAGGGGGTGTGCTTTGGAAAAGTACACCAAGTCACCTTTCGTGAACAATGACAACAGAGCTGCAGGTATCTTAGACTTGGTACACTTTGATGTTTGTTGTCCTCTGTCTCATGTATCATTGACTACATGTGAGTACTATGTTACCTTCAATGATGACCACTCCAGGAAGACCTAAATTTTCTTTCTGAAGACCAATGATGGTTACCAGAGTTTAAAGCTCTTGTGGAGAACCAGACAGGGAGGAAGATCAAGGTGTTGAGATCAAATAATGGGGGCGACTATACCTCCACGAAGATGAAGGAGTTTTGTAGGAGTGTGAGCATCAAGAGGGAGTATATAGTGCATTATAACCCCTAGCAGAATGGGGTGGTAGAGAGGAAGAACAGGGCCATAGTGGGTACAACTAGAGCGATGTTACATGATGAGAGTTTACCTTTCTTCTTGTGGGTTGAGGTGTGTAAAACTATTGTATATTTGCAGAACAAGAGCCCACACAGAGTCTTGGGGAGCAAGACTCCTAAGGAGCTTTTTACCGGAAAGAAGCCCGAAGTTGGGCACATTAGGATCTTTGGGTGCCTTACATATTCACATGTCATTGGGGAGAAGAGGACGAAGTTGGAACCCACTTCAGAGAGGGGTATTCTTGTGGGTTATAGTGAGACTAGCAAGGCCTACCATATATACATTTCTGCACAGAGGAAGGTTGTCCAAAGGCGGGATGTGAGATTTAAGGAGGAGAGGGCCTTGTGGAGGTCTCAAGAGGTTGATCATGTAGAGCAACAGGCTCTTCAG
>APFE030106343.1:4531-37605 GCA_000404065.3 Pinus taeda | reverse complement strand
TCCCAACTAACCCAAGAAAAAGTTTTGCCTTATTTCGCGCCTCTTCACAAAAAACCACAACATATTTTTCGAACTAGGCCTAATATACCTTTAGGTATCTAGAACAAAGACATCCAAAGTACTAGAATTGTGTCCAATACTAGTTTGATGAGTAATAATAATCCTACAAGAGATAAAAAATCATTCACATATATATATATATATATACCTTCCAAATCAAAAGGTTTTGATTAATATTTATAATACTATTTTTTGTTTTTATTTTTTGATTCCATTTCATTTTTTATTTCTATTTTTTTATGTAATTTGACTGAGTCAAATGGTTACATAACATAACAAGACAAGACATTACATCTATTTCATAATAGGATTGATAGCTCTTCATGACATAATCACTTCTTGTTGAAAATAACAACAATAAATGATAAAAATAGAATCTAGAAATTCCAATTTTAATTTGTCCTTGAATTAAAATTGTGAATTAAAATCGTATTTAGTCTCAGCAGCTGCTTGGAAATAATTAATTAATTCACTATGGATTAATTAGTCGGAGAAGTTCAAGTTAGAAGTATTTCTGCAATCATGCAATAATTATTCCTTAGATTAAGGAGATAAGATTCAGTTATATTTGAGTTGTAATTAGTTAACTCAGTTTACTGAGTTAAGTCCAGTTAAATTAGTTCCAAACTATTTGAGGAACTAATTGTGAGTTAACAATCAGTTGATGCATGCATGCACTCAACTAGTGTACTCCATATAACTGAAGATTCCCTCGTCAGAAACTCATGCATGTCTATTTTGAGAAAGGCCCAGTTGAGCTAAATGTCAAGGACAATGTACTATCAGTTGCATGTGTTTTCCTATAAAGGAAACTCATGCATGCAGTCAAGGGAAGGTTCCTTGAGGATTGCGCAGTTCTGACAGTGTGTTAGAGCAGTGTCTGAGCGCAGTGTTCCACTTGGTGAAGGAGATCATCCTAGAGGAATTGCGCAAGGAAATAGGAGCTTGGAGGGCAAAGAGGAAGGCATGTGAGAAGCCAGGTTTGCCTGTGAGCATCCAGGAGGATTGTATCGAGAGTTGGCTAGCTATGAGAGCTAAGTCTTTGTATAATTTTGATGTATTTCCACCTTGTATGATAATACAGATAGTGGGGTTTTTAGTTGAGGCTTTCCCCTGAGTATTTTCTATGTTTCATGTGCATTGATTCTTCTTCTTATGGTTATATGTGTTTATCTCGATCTTGGTCAATCTTTAAGCTTCTGCAAATTGATAGTAGAAGTAGGTTATAGTATTTTGCTTTGGTTATATTTCATTATCGGGTTAATCTACAGTCATATTTTCTACATAGTCTTAGAGCGAGATTTTTAGACAATTTGCAGAATTTCTACATGGTATCAGAGCTAAGTTTATCGGCGCTATGAATAGTATATGGAGTAGAGAATTCAAAGTTTGAAGTTCGGGGTTGCACGTGAAAAATTGAATTCTTATCATACTTCAAGGTTGGCCAATGGCATTCTATGGCTTGAGACTCGAGTATGCCTTGGAAGGCAACTTGAATTACATAACATGGAGAGATAGAATGGAGGTTGTATTAGAAGACAATGGCTTGAAGGATTTCATTGATCAAGATATCCCAAAGCCATCTTCAACTAATGCACAACAGTTGGCTGAGTGGAAGAAGTGTATGGCAAAGGCAAGATGGATCATCCTAGAGGGAGTTCGAGACCATATTGTCTCGGGTCTCCATGGGAAGGATACTCCATATTTAATGTGGAAGACATTGAAGGACCTCTACCAGAACAATAGCGAATAAAGGAAATTGGTGCTCAAGGATAAGCTTCGAAGAATCAAGATGGTACAGGGCGATGCTACTTCCACATATCTGAACAAGCTCACCACCTGCAGAGATGAGCTTAACAGTGTGGGAGTAACTACTGCTGATGATCATATGGTGAGCCTTGCTCTCCTTGGCCTTCCAAAGAGCTGGAATAGCTACTAGGACTCTGTGAATGGAAGGGAGAAACTGCCGGATTGGGAACAACTATGGTCGGATCTCATGCAGGAGGAGCACACGAGATGGTTCTTCATCCAAGGATGATGATGAAGAAAATCTAGCCTTAGCGAGTAAGGCAAGGAAAGGGAAGGGGAAGGATTCCCATTCCAAATCGAATTCTTCTCATGGAGGGTAGAAGGGTGACACATATAAAGTGAGATGATTTAATTGTCACGAGATGGGACATTATGAAAATAATTTCCTATAGAATAAGTCCAAGAAGGGATCCTTGGAAGGATCGAAAGGTGAGGCATTAGCCTCTCAGTTCGAAATGGACTTTACCCTCATTGCATGCATGGTGTCATCGATGATAGGTTGTGTATGGTATATTGACTGTGGAGCCTCATTCCACATGAACGATAACAAAATTTTATTCAGTGCCTTGAAGGAGAAATACCTCAAGATGTGCATAGAGATGGGTGATGAAGAAAGGTATAGTGTTTCAAGAGTTGGCACAATTACTTTTCAGATGGAGCATGAACCTCCTATCACCTTGACAGATGTGAAGTATGTGCCTGGACTGAAGAAGAACTTGGTATCGATCACAATGTTGGAGGAAAACGGCTATGATGTTGTCTTTAGCAAGGGAAAGGTTTTCCTTAGACACATCACCACAAGACACGTGAAACCGATCAGTTCACAAGATAAGAACCTGTATGCTCTTGAGGTTCAAGATGCATGCAAAACCTTGAGGAGAAAGGTAAATGTTAGAGACTTGGTGATTGAGACGGAGATTAAATTACCTCTCAACATGCAGCCCCAGAAGAAGTCTCAGACAATTGTGGCTCCACAATTGTGGAGGAGCCATAATTAGAGAAGTGGGCAGAGGGATACATGCAGCCACACTTCCAAGTGTGAGGTGGGGAGATGTGAAGTGATAGTCCCATGAAGGCTGAAATTGGGCAGGGTCATTGAGAGGTGTTATCTCATGGATCATAACTTGCTATGGGAGCCCAAAGTACATAGTAGCGGGAGGAATCAGTGGGATTGATGCAGTTAGAGATAAAAGAGATAGAGGCTAGAGCAGTCAGATACTGAAGAGCGCAACGAAGAATTGACATGTTATGAAACCTGCTCACAAAAATATAGAAAAGATAGATCAATTCCTTAGAAATAAGCCTCTTCGAGGGGGAAACCTCCTTTACATTACACAAATGAACAATTTTTAGATGATTCAAATGAAAAAACCTCAGGATTTTAAGGGGTCAGAATATAACCAAGTCGACCTAACAATAATAATATAAAGGCATAAAAATAACAATAGAGGGATTCTATGGGGCACAATAATAACAATATGGGGACAATAGGGGCACACCAATAATAATAAGGGATACAAAGACAATAGTAATGGGGGAATCACTAATATTATAGGGACCTAACATGCCCCTCTCCTTCAAAAAAGTGTTGTCCTCAACGATTGAGTAGTTCTGGATGCTTTTGTATAAAATTCTCATCCTCGCTTGTGGAATATTCAGCGGATAAGTTCTTCCACTTGATGAGATATTCTGAAATTGATCGATTTCGTAGCTGTCGAGTTCTTGTTTCTATGACTGCTTCTAGTTCCAATATAATTTTTCTCAATATCTGCCAATATTTTTTGAACTGGGAGTTTGTCTCCTATAACCTCCTTTAAACATGAAACATGGAAAATTGGGTGCACTCGAGAAGCTGCAAGAAGCTCCAATTTGTATGCCATAGTACCAATCTTTTGCAACATCTTGTACGGACCATAATACTTTGGTGATAATTTATTATCCTTCTTAGCTTGCTTGAGGGACATTTGTTTATATGGTTGTCGCTGTAGGAATACCCAGTCACCTACATCAAAACTTCTTTCGTTGCGATGTTGATCTGCCTGTTGTTTCATTGTATTCTGTGCCAACGTGAGGTTATCCCTTAAGAGTTGGAGAACTTGTTGTTGATGCTCGATGTGATGCTCCACTGCTTGAACCTTAGAATTTTCTCTTGAATATGGTGTGATGGATGGGGGATGATATCCATAAAGTTCCATAAATGGGGTCATTTTTTCTGTAGTATGGAAGGAAGTGTTATACCACCATTTAGCCAGAGGCAACCATTTCACCCATTATGTCTATTTATCATATATAAAGCAATGAAGATATCCTTCCAAACATTTGTTTACTATCTCAGTCTTCCCATCAGATTGAGGATGATAAGATGAGCTATGAGCTAACTGAGTACCGAGACAAGAAAATAATTATGTCCAAAATTTTCCAGTGAAAATGGGATCTTTGTCACTTACAATAATCTTTGGGTTTCCATGTAGCTTTTGAATTGTTTCCATAAATGCAGTAGAAATTGTAATCGATTTAAATGGATGAGATAATGAACAAAAGTGTGCTTACTTGGTAAGTCTGTCAACTACCACCATGATAACACTCTTTCCTTTGGACTTTGGTAAACTTGTGATAAAATCCATTGAAACTTCCTCCCAACGTTGGCTTGGAATGGATAAAGTTTGTAATAGTCCTGGGGTCTTAATTGTTTCAAATTTATTTTGTTGGAAAACCAAACATTCTACCACAAAATTTTGAATATTCGATTTAAGGCCAACCCAAAAAAAATCCTTCTTAATCTTGTGGTTGGTTTTAGAAATCCTGAGTTCCCTCATAAGGGAGAGGTGTGCAATTCCCTAAGAATGTTTTGTTTGAGTTGGGAATTCTTACATAGGTACAACCAATCCTTGTACCATAACGAATCATTTTTCCAGCTAAATGTATCAGATGTACTAGGATCTTGTTGTATCTTTTGAATGAGTGCCCACACTTCCTCTTCATTATTCCATTCATCCCTTGCTTCATTTATCCAAAGAAATGGCACAAAGAAATGCTTCCACATCCTCATTCTTTCTTGAGAGTGCATCTCCCACAACATTTTGTTTCCCTTTGTTGTAGATGATTTCAAAGTCATAACCCAACATCTTTGTGACCCATTTTTGCTGCTCTTCTGAAGATAATCTTTGTTCTAAAAAGTATTTAAGACTATCATGATATTTTCTACCTTGAAGTGTCTTGCCATTAGGTAGGGTTTCCATTTCTTAAGTGCATGTAGTATTGCCAACATTTCCTTCTCATAAATAGCTTTGTTTAATACTTTCCTTTGATTGGACGACTTTTGAAAGAAATGGGTCTTTCTTCTTGCATTAAAACAACACCAGTTCCATTTCCTGAGACATAACATTCCACAATAAAGGCTTTTGTGAAGTCCGACGTAGCTAAGACCGGTGCTTGGCACATTGCCTCTTTAAGATGTTCGAAGGGCTTAGTTTCTTCTGGAGTCCATGAAAGTGCATCTTTCTTCAATAATGTTGTTAGAGGTGCTGCTATTCTCCCATAATTCTTAACAAACTTGCGATAATACCCTGTCAACCCGAGAAATCCTCGCAGATGCTTTATGGATGTGGGGATTTTCCATTCCATAATGGATTTAGTTTTGCTAGGGTCTACCTTAACACCTTCATGAGATACAATATGACCCAAATATTCCCCCTCTTGTACTCCAAAGAAACATTTGGAGCTTTTTGCATATAATTATTTCTCCTCCAATAGTTTGAGCGCCCTGTCAACATGTTCAACATGATCCTTCCAAGACTTGTTGTAGATTAGTATATCAATAAAAAATACTAACACAAATTTTCTAAGGAAGGGTTTGAAAATGGAATTCATCAAACCTTGAAATGTAGAAGGTGCATTGGTAAGCCCAAAAGGCATGACAAAAAAATCATAATGACCCTCATGAGTTCTAAATGCTATTTTTGGGATGTCTTCAGTCTTCATTCTGATTTGATGATATCTTGAACAAAGATCCAACTTGGTGAAGTAAATTGATCCATGCAATTAATCCAATAATTCATCAATGATAGGAATGGAAAATTTATCTTTAATAGTTAGCTTGTTGAGCTCACTATAATCTGGACACATGCGCCATGATCCATCCTTCTTGTGCACCAATACTACTGGAGAAAAGAAAGAACTTTGACTAGGTTGAATTATACCAGCCTTTAGCATTTCTGCAACCATACGTTCAATTTCACTCTTTTGGGCATAGGGATGCCTGTACAGTCTGATGTTTGGAGGAACACTTCCTAGAATCAAATGAATAGCATGATCATGATCACGAATAGGTGGGAGACCTTTGGGAGTCTCAAATACCTTGGAATGATTGTCCAATAATTTTTGGAGATATGGAGAAATAGATGATTTCGATGTGGGAACCTCTAGCGAACATAATAGTGCAATTACACCTCATTGTTCCTTCTTTAGAAGCTTTGTCATACCATTAGAGCTGATTATCTTTCCCGGTTTCCCTGCAATACCCCTTAATTCAACTTCCTTTCCTTTCGCAGGAAATTTCATGAAAAGTTCTTGAAAATTAAAAGCTATTGTACATAAGGATTCTAGCCATTGGCCTCCTAGTACAACATCAGTACCACCCATTGGAATGGAAAGCATTGGGCTATTCAATACATATTCTCCCATGGATAGCTTGATATTATGGCACTTTCTAGAGAAATTATGGTTCCTCCACTTTCAACCATCACTTGAAACTCTGGTGCTAGATATAGGAAGCAATTCAATTCCTTCGCTATGTTACAATGAATAAAATTATGGATACTTCCCGAATCAATCAACAATATTACCTTTTTCTTCTTGATATGCCCTTCTATCTTGATAGTTTGAGGAGTGGTAATTCCAGCCAATGTATTACAAGATATGGTCGGATTCATTTCTTCTTTATCTAGGGTTTGTTCCTGGACTATATCCTCTTCTTTTGACATTTCTTGTTCCTTTTCTTCCTCCTCTTCACAATCTATGTAGAATAATTTATTCTCAGCACACTTATTACCTTTAGTGTATTTGCTATCACAACTGGAACAAAGCCCTTTAGCTCTTTTTTATTTCGATTGTTGTGGTGTCAACCTTGTAGGTTGTGGAAGGCTAGGGGCCACAACACTTCCATATTTATAGTTATGAGGGGTAGGCTTCCTGGTTGCCATAATTTTGCTTTCCATTTTTCTTGCTAACTTGAATGCCTTCTCCAATGAATCAGGTTCCCAAAGGTGAACCTCATGTTGGATATTATGCTTTAAAGTCCATATGAACACATCAATCCTATGCTCCTCTGGAATATCTTTTACCCTTATATTCAATTTTTGGAAGTCCTCAATGTGCTCCATCATTGAACCCTTTTGTTTGAGATTTATCAATTGGCTAAAGAAAGTGTTGCTTTTTGTATCCTCATAATGTGTTATCATTTCTTCCGTAAAAATTTCCCAAGTGACAGTTTGTTTACGAAAGTAAATCCATCGATACCATACAAACTGATTTGGTTCCAAATATAAAGTTGCAATACATACCTTTTGTGTGTTTTGCACATTATGGAGATCAAAAAATTGCTCCATCTGTAGTATCCATGTTCCGGGATCTTTGCCATCAAACTTCCTCATATCAATTTTTGGAACATGTTGGGTCTTCAATCCAACATTAGAGTCTTTGAAATCATGATGAACATTTCTTTTGTTCTCATCATGAGTTTCCTTTACTACCCTTTCACCATTAGTGACCATTTCTTGTAGCAACTTATTCAAATTTATCTTCAATTCTTTCGTCTTATCGTCCATGCCATTCATCTTAGCTTCCATCTTAGCATCCATGCCATTCATCTCAGCTTCCATCTTAGCATCCATGCCATTCATCTTAGCTTCCACGCCATTCATATTAACTTGCATGCCATTAATATTAGCTTCCACGCCATTCATCTTGACTTCATTTACCTTTAGTGAGAGTGAAATTTGTTGTACTTGGTCTTGTAATTTTGATATATCATGTTGCAAATATTCCTTTTCTTCATAAGTCATGCTAGAGCTTTCAGGTTGCTTACTAGGTGTTTCCATTTTCTTTCTTCGGGGCATTAATTAATGCTAATAATTTTTCACTATTCCCTTTGAATTCCTTAAAAATAATTTTTCAAACCACTCTTATGCAAAATTAAAAATAACTACACACTTTTTTTTTTCACTTTATAAGAGCTTGATTGCCATTTGAGTCATCTTTCTAACCTCGCAAGTCTGATAAATATCAGATTCTCCAAGGAAGAGTTATGCCAGATCTCCCACGGTGACCTGATTATAGACTAGTTTAGTAGAGTGAACTTGTATGACATGCCACGTGTCACTGTTTCAACCTTAGTACCTGAAACTAATACACAAAAAATTAAAGGCCATCCTCTTTATGAAACTTCTGACGAAATTTCCATCTGATGCCCAAACCAAAAGTTATGGTGATTTTCCCCCAGTCACCTGTTTGGAAATAATTCGGGAGTTTTCAAAAACCCTAACTTCCTCAAATCATATCTCCACAAATATAGCAATACAAGCTCTGAAATTTATACCTGAAGTTTAGAATGATTTCGACTCAAATGGGTTTTCTTGTAGCTTTTGAAACGTCGCAAAAAAAAGTTATAGAGAAAATTCCATGGTGACCTGTTTGGAGCAGCGAAACCCTAGAATCCAAAGCTCTGATACCAAATGTTATGAAACCAGCTCACAAAAAGATAGAAAAGATAGATCAACGCCTTAGAAATAAGCCCCTTCGAGGGGGCAACCTCCTTTACATTACACAAATGGACAATTCTTAGATGATTCAAATGACAAAACCTCCTTTCTATATATAGGGGTCTAAGGGGTCACAATATAACCAAGCCGACCTAACAATAATAATATAAAGGCACAAAAATAACAATAGAGGTATTCTATGGGGCATAATAATAACAATATGGGGACAATAGGGGCACAACAATAATAATAATGGATACAATGACAATATTAATGGGGGAATCACTAATATTATAGGGACCTAACATGACAACAGTGCAGAACGGCAGAATCAACAGAAGCGCAAATTTTTCAGTTGACAGAGGCAATAACAGTCAGAGACTTTGATGACAGGTGCATCATACTAATTCAGGTTGGATGTTTTTTTTTTTTTGTTTCTGGAGTTGCTGGAGCAACAACACTAGAGAGAAGTGTTACATGCATAATATTTCAAAGCTTCATGATCGGGATCGAGTTGAATTCTTTTCTTGTTGAGAGGGAGTGTTGAAAATAACAACAAGAAATGATAAAAATAGAATCCAGAAATTCCAATTTTAATTTGTCCTCGAAGTAAAATTGTGAATTAAAATCGAATTTAGTCTCACCCACTGCTTGGAAATAATAATTAATTCATTATGGATTAATTAGTTGGAGAAGTTCAAGTTAGAAGTCTTTTTTCACTCATGCAATGGTTATCCTTTAAATTAAGGAGATTATCCCTTAATTAAGGAGATAAGATTGAGTTACATTTGACTTGTAATTAGTTAACTCATTTTACTGAGTTAAGTCCACTTAAATTAGTTCCAAACTATTTGAGGAACTAATTGTGAGTTAACAGTCAGTTGATGCATGCATGCACTCAACTAGTGTACCTCATATAACTGAAGATTCCCTCATCAGAAACTCATGCATGTCTATTCTGAGAAAGACCAGTTGAGCTGAATGTCAAGGACAATGTACTATCATTTGCATGTGTTTTCCTATAAAGGAAACTCATGCATGCAGTCAAAGGAAGGTTCCTTGAGGATTGCGCAGTTCTGACAATGTGTTAGAGTAGTGTTCCACTGGGTGAAGGAGATCATCCCAAAGGAACTGTGCAAGGAAATAGTAGCTTGGAGGGTAGAGAGGAAGGCTTGTGAGAAGCCAAATTTTCCTGTGAGCATCCAGGAGGATTGTATTGAGAGATGGCTAGCTGTGAGAGCTAAGGCTTTGTATAAGTATGATGTATTTCCACCTTGTATGATAATACAGATATTGAGGTTTTTAGCTAAGGCTTTCCCCTAAGTATTTTTTGTGTTTCATGTGCATTGATTCTTCTTCTTATGGTTATATGTGTTTAGCTCGATCTTGCTCAATTTTTAAGCTTCTACAAATTGATAGTAGAAGTAGGTTATAGTATTTTGCTTTGGTTATATTGCATTATCGGGTTAATCTACAATCAAATTTTCTACATAGTCTTAGAGCGAGATTTGTAGAGAATTTGCAGAATTTCCACACTTCTAATTAGAATATATGTGAATGTGAAAATAATGTGTGTGCAAAAAATCAAATTTTAAAATGTAAAGTAAGTAAGAATAATTTTTATTTTTTTCATTTTAAAACTACATATTTAAAATAAAATTAATTCTATGTAAATTAATTAAAATCGTGAATCAGACATAATTAATATATCACTTAAATAAACCATTAAATCAAAACTCATTTTTACTTTACATTTATTATTTGAAATATTTTGAAAAACATTAATAATAAAAATATTATCAAAAAACAAGAGACTCTCCCAATATAGTTTTGGTCATTTTATCTTTTAAGGTGATGAGAAAAACAACCCCTTTGAATATCTAATTATGTATTAAAATATAGTTTTTAAATTTTTATAAGTTATCTTTTATTAACTCACTTGTGATTGGTTTAGAGGGCTATCATGTGAAAGAGATGCAATGTGCTATGAATCAAACTTTAAAACATAATAAGTGGTTGGTATAAAAGGATATCATGTGAAAAATGTGCTAAAAATCAATTTTAAAATGTAAAGCTGAAAATTGGGTTACGAGGAGCAAATGGAGTAATTATTTTCCTTGATGAATAAAGAGAGATTCAATTCACTAGGGTTGTGGATACAATGTGAAATAACTAGGTTTAATACATATCTCTTCATAAAGGGCTAGGAATTGCCATAGACAAAGGAATTCATCGATTAACGATATTTGGAGACTCAATGCTTGTAATTAAACAACTAGAAATATTAAAGAATATCTTAATAAGGTTCCCACAACACTTTCAAGGATCCATATGTAATTGAGGCATTTCAAGGGAGTTAAATTTTTCCATATCATTTATCATTTGAATAGTGATGCAAATGCTCTACCAAATAAAATGACTAGACTAGAACAAGGTGTGATGGAGCTCAATAATATATATACAAGTTACACCCCCTTTCATGAGTCAACAAAAAATTGTAAAGGAAAGGTTGGGAGATTCGATAACCGAAATAAATACCCTAGTCGTCGAAATTCCAATTGGATTCATTATAAACATTCCTATTTAATTATTTAGTTAACCGTGCACCAATCACAAGGAAAATGGAGGCAGAGTTATCAACTAAATCATATATGGAGTATGAAAGAACTAATGAAACCTATAGGATGTCCTTGATTGAAATCAACAAGAATTATAGTTGATAGCTGTTTGGGTCAAAGTAAGGGAATTTTGGGCTCTCCAGTTTAAATTTCCTTGGCAATCTAAGCAATCATTCAAGTTTCAAACATTCCTCAGTTATTGCAGAAATCCTCTGTCCATATTGCAATTTAATGGTGGATGTGTGTGAGGTTCTTTTTTCCCGTTCCATGGATCCAGTTAGCCTAGTATTTATTTATCTTTGTAGGAGTCATTATCCCTCTTTAGGTTCTCCTGCACTAGTTATCCAATAGTGAGGCATGTTTTTTCTTTGCTAACAGTTTCATTGAGGAGAAAATTAGTTGTTCTAGATCAATGAATTATTTGGATCAATGATACTTTGAGCAAGCTATGGCTCAAATGAACCATATGATCAACATATTATCTAAATCAATGATTGTTGTTTTGGAGCTCATGAACAAGCGTATTGAACTAGAGGACAAGGAAAGAGCCTTGCAATTAGTGTTAGTGGATACTAAAATTAAGCTTCTTAGGTGGAGGAAACAATTTTAAATGCCAAAGTGGAAATACTGGAAGTTGCTCTCAATCATGGTGTAAAGAACAAGCAAGAGGAGATGGACATCAACGTAGTTTGGCATAATAATAGGAGCCACATATTTGAAACTTGAGGCCAAGAATATCTAGAACATGAAGCAAATATGAGCAAATCAGACCCGCAAGTCGGGCTGCCGAGTTGTAGTTTCTCTTAATACTTTATGATGTAATGCATGCATATTTTGTTGCTAGGTGTCTTTTGTAGGATATATGGTATATAACAATGTTGGAATGTAAGAAAAAGAAATTATAGGAGTAGGGAAAACTCTGCTTGGAAGGGATTGGACAATGAAATATTTGAAATGAAAGGTATTGACCTAGAATCTAGTTTTTCTTATTTTTAATATAATCCCTATCTATTTCATTAAGAAAAAAAAAGCTGAAAAGCATATACATTTTGTTACCTTACTATTTCAAATAATTCATAAAATATATTATGTTGGAACTACCAAGAGGGGGGTGAATGAGAACATCAATAGTTCTGATTACAATTAGTATTTATTAATTTTTAGAGCATTACATAATAATGAAACTTCAACACATAGAAATAACAATGCACACAAATTTTTTAGGTGGAAACCCTTTCGGGAGAAAAACCAACAAACACTTCTCTAATATGATTTATGAGCACAATACATCGACTCCAATTGAAAGGGAAGCACCAACCCCCTAGGACTCTAGAAAAAAATTCTAGTTTTATCAGGAAACTCCAACTTCTTAAAGGATGCTCCTACACCCTATTTTACCAGCACCCATTGGAAGGATGCTCTAATGCCCTGCAAGCTCCAACTTTCCCTTGCACCACCCTACCACCCAAAAGTGTTTTTAGGATACAACTTGAAGGTGACTTCAAACACATTCCTTGCACCACCAAACCACCCTGAAATATAAATTAGATAAACAATTATGGGCTCTCATACCAGGGTTAATGACCCACTTAAAAGATATTTAGTGAAACCCTACAATGACACCCTTACCACTGACTGACAATGAAAACTTTACTGCTGGATTCCTTCATTTGTTGTAAAATGATAAGGACAATGTAGCAATAGACTACTAACCTTCTTCAATTATTGATGAATGCAAAATATTGTTCAATCTCAGATTGATGCAATATTTATGTGACAATAAATAATGTACTTGATGCCAAAACTAACTTAACTTCTTATTCTATCCTCAACATAGTGAAGCTTATATTGACTTCTAATGATCACTTTTTTGAAACCCTTATTGCAGACCATACAACTGAAAAATGAATATGACGATGAAACCCTTACTACTACAATATGATAATGAGATTGTTGTCAATGAGACTCTACTGATTGTGAAAATTCCTTGAATGCAAATACTAGAGATTTATCTGTTAACCATTAGTGTTTATTTGTCTTCTATTATTTACTTACAAAAAATAACGATAAATTGACAATTGCATTGTTCACAATAAAAAAACCATGGAAATATAAATTACAAAAATGAGAAATATATGTAGAGACAAAAATTGACACTGTTATTTTTGGACAACTGTCCCTACTCGAAGTGAAAACGAGTGCAGCAGATCATTATTTCTTCAGAAAGTTCAAGAGTACAATAATATACCTTCCAAACTGGCAAGGATTTGACAATATTCAACTGGAAAAATTAACTGGAAGACCCTCTTATCTCCCTCTGCAATTGATTTAGCTCTCACTCGCAAACTCACACTTCCTTTGCGACTCGCTCTAAAGTTTAGAAATGTGCATCTCTTGTGCATATAATTTTGTACAACCTTGAAAATACCTCCAGGCGATATGTCTAGCCTCTCTCTACCTCTGGAATCAATTTTCTCTGCCTCCGAGACATTGATCTGAAAGATGACAACTAAAATGAGTCTCTTCCAGCAACTCGCATTAGGTAACTAATTATTTGCATTGTTTTTGTTACGGGAATAAGTACCCTAGGGCTTTGGGTTGAAACCCCAACAGAGCAAGAGAAAATTACAGTAAGAAACACTCATACAACTCAGGAAACATGCTTATATAAACAAACTACGCGATCGCGACCATACTTAGATGTCCTTCATTTGGGTAGTTCCAGTAGGGTTCAGACCCTCTGTGACTCGTGATAATCTTCGAATCTGAAAATCAACCAATCCAAACATACATAGCATCATATAGATAAAGCATTTTAATGAAATCAACTTTATATCATATAAGAAAGATGATTAATTATACATCAAAATGACATTCATACATGAATTACAACAGTATCTGATGCATAAAAAAAGTTAATCTCAGGAACAAGACAATGTTTCTTTTTATTGTAGAAAGCTATAACCAACACGGAGAGAATTCACCTGAGTCTTCTTCTTCCGGCTCCAAGCAGAACCATCCTCCAGATCCGTCCAGTCCCAGTCTTCAACAACCTCCTTCCATAACCAATACCATGATATCTCAAGCAAGTGGGAGAATATCAACACTCAAGGAAACAAGGGTTTTTTGAACTTGGGGAAGTGCTTGAAGCACAGGATACTTCAGACTCAGTTAGGGGATAATCTCAGTATAGTAATTCTATCTCTTCTCCTCCTTAAGGCCTTCCCATAGAAGTCTATTTATACTTCTCCCAATTAGTTTTTTAGTTGGGAAACAGTTGGGCCACAGGCACTAGGAGGTAATCAATAGGTAAAACCTATGAACTCTGCCCATAATTAAGGAAATTTAATTTTTTTAAGTGTTTTAACACATATACATGGGTTGGATATAAACTAAACCGCATGTACACGCTTTTATCACAAGGCAAAGTAGTGTACAGGGAGTAAACCACTGTTTTTAAAATATTTGGACCAAGTCTGGAAGGAGGGGTTGCACTTTTTCTGGTGTACACAATATGTAGCTAGCGCACGATAGAATCCCTCTGAACCAACCAATAATGAAAACTAACACAGAGGCGAGGAATCCACCAATAGGGTCAAATGGAAACCAAGGCAGTGCACGAATCCCAATGTGTGATAATGAGAGCTGATGTTAAACACAAGGGAAACCACTCAGTCAAAGACCCATGATACTGATCAATGTTGAGCACAAGGTGACCTATAAATAATGAAAATAGGGTCAGGGTGCAGCTCTAGGCCTACCCTCAGAGCAATATGTCATCATCGATAAGGACAAGACCCGCTAATAAGAAGTCAATGGAGACCTTCTCAAACTAGCACAAGGAAAAGACTAATATAACCGATGTGATGACGAACATGACACTGATAACCAGGGATGGATGGCTGAAAAATAGGTCAAGAGACACCGCAAAGAGGTCGACTTAGGCTTACATCCCTTGAACAAAAGCACGACTTAGTGATGACTACATGGCAGCATATGATAACTTTGTATAAGTTTGTCATGCAGGAGGCACGAGCGAACTCTCCATATGATTGGAAGAGGTAACCAATCGGAGGAGAAATGACTCAATAACAAGGTTAAGGCATACCAAAGTCAAACTGAATCCCGCCCAAAATGGAGGAGAGACTTTCTCTTGATTGATTTGTTCAAGGGTGACACAACTGACTCTAGATGCCAACGATATATGGAAATGTTGTTCAGTTCCCGCTCTTTTGGGAATATATAATTTTTTTTTGAATTTTATTTAAGTTGGAAAAAGAATAAAAGAATGCTATAATATACTAGAAAGAATGAGTGTCAGAGAAATAGATGATCTAGTTCCTGGGATGTGAACAATCTTGTGCTCAATGCAGGGAGGTGAAACTGGTCAAGGGCACTCAAAGGGATCTTCCTTCCACGGGTCAAAGGGTGTGTCAAGTTGCAGAAGCTAAGTGATTACATGGTTGATCTTGTGGAAGACATGGTCAATTGAGTGGCTTAAACATGAGTCCATGTGAAGTTGGCTCAAGGCTAAAAGGTGTAAATAGTCAAAATGCAATGCAACAATACAACTCAACACAAAGGAGCCTCTAGGGTATAAGGCTAGAAATAAGGGTAGAAGTAAAGAGAATGTGTCTTCAATGCACAAGACATGGCAGGACTAAAGACGACTCCTGAGCCTACTCAGTAAAACAACATGGGCAACCAATGTCAGTGAGGTTCTAACTACGATGCCCATGTAAAGGATGGATCTACCATTGCATCATGATTTAAAAAATCGGCGAGTGAACATGGTTTGCTAACCAAGACACGATGGGGTCAACCCTATGGCTAATGTATCGCTGAACGGAGGCTAGTATGCAAGATGCAATGGAAGAAATGGTTTCCCTAACCTATATGGCAGTAAGTGAATGATACCTACCATGACGGGTCAACGGTCATGGGACTGAAATAAGATCTTGAAGAAGTGTCTAGAATATCCTGAAACAATAACCCATTCTCGACAATCAAAGCCCACAAGTCAAAATATTCATGAGACGAAAAATCAAGTTTTGAGAAAAAATCCTAAAATTTCAAAGCTATATATTGACTTTTAGACTCACAAATTTCTCATTTGCATTTGGAAAAAAGTTGTGGATAAAAAAGGAGCAAACTTGCCTCTGAAGAATTCAACCATTCAAATCGTGCCAAAGTTACCAGGTAACCCTCAAACCATACTTGCAATGATTTGTAACGATTTTTAGAAGTTTTAATTAAGATTTGACTATGCAAATTCTTGTCAAAAAATCCAACTCTGCGCACATGCAGGTTGGCTATGACCAACTCGTGTATACGATGACCCTACACGCGACTGTGTGTAAAGGGAACCCGCGTGTACGTGAGTTGAAATTCAAAATCAAATTCTAATGGTTGAAACTCATTTCCTTTCAGGATGACCATCACATGGAGAGAGAGAGAGTATACCATAATTGACAATGAGGTAATGAATGACCAAACTACACTAGATGCATTAAGAGGGTGGGCTTGTTGAAGTTCTTCAAAATGCCGAACATGAAAGTGAACACACGCCTGCTTGAGTTATTGATCCACTACTGGAGTATGGAGGATGATGCCTTCATGATACATCAGATGCCTCTCAAGATTGAGGTCGAATACATCTAATTTATCACAGGTCTCTCCCGAAGAGGGTAGGTTGTGCATTCAACCGACTGGACACGGAGTAGTCTTTCAGTAGAAGACTATGTACACATATACTGTCCTGGGCATCCAGAAAAGTTTGGAAGTCAGATTCCAATCAAACACGTGGATAGTTTATCTCTCAGGATTCTATTGTTTACCATTGCCAGGGTAAACAGATAAACTTCACTACATCAGGCTTCAGGGGTGTCCATGAGCCTGGCAGTGGAATGCCTAACCACTGTGTTCAATTGGTGCACACCTATTTTAACAACCATGAAGAGCCAACTGATGTCCATTTAGAAAAATCACACTAAAAACTTTAGATATGGGACCATTTTATGCTCCTTCTTCTTCGAGAAGGTACCTGGGCTACATCCAAAGGTATTTGTCTCTATCAGCAGCCCGCGAGATCCACAGATGGGTAGGTGGGCTGACTTGATGAAATGCCTTGGAGGCAGGGACATGCCGAGGATGACTTTCGATGATGATTTTTTGCCTGGTGGGACCAACAAACATCATAGTCGACGACTAACCTTATGCTGGTATGGATTTCTGAGGAGATCTAGACTCGGTGTTGCCACCAAACATAGCATGGGGAGACATAGGTAACACTTTTTTAATTTTTTATAAATTTTTAAGATTTTTTGTTTTTTTTTTTTTTTAAATATGAAAATGAACTTAGAAATATTTTTGATGGGACAAAATACTGACAAAATGATCATGTTCTAGATGTGGGTCCAGTGAGACCAGATGGATTCCCACGGAAGAGGTGCTGAAGAGGCAACTACTGAGACAGAGAGGGTCTTATATGCAGTCCAAAGAAACTTGGTGAGATTGACTCACTAGGTATTGATGGTAGCCATAGAGGACCTACCTGAGGAGATGCCGCACCGCGTGGTAGGAGTACCACGGGACTGGGTCCGCATACTTCAACGTGTGGCCAATGCAGTAGTTACCTTCTTAGCCACTCATCATGAGCTGGGTCGATAGATAGACTAGACATGATTATGGGCATTTAGTCCCGATTTTGTATATTATTTTTTGAACACTTTATGTATACATGGGAAATTTTATGATATATATATATATATATATAGTTCCAGATTTTTTATGTTTGTTTTTAACTTGATGAATGACTGATATGCCAATCTAATGCTTTATTAGTGATAGAATCTGCTAATGAATTTTTAGATTGTGGAATGTGCACATATGTAATATAAACAAATGATCGTTGCAACACCCTCACTCTAAAAAATTGGCGATATAAATAAGGATCCCGAGCTTGATAAATGTTATTTAATTGTGACACTACCAGCTGTGAGTCAAGATACACTACCAACAAATCAATTCCATAAGAAATAGATTCGGATAGTAAATTAATAATGGCATATTATTCGGAAATGTTATTTGAAGCAGGACCAATACATACTCCCCTTGACACCATCAACTGACCAAATGGATAATAAATCACCCAAGCTACAGAAGCAAGATTCCGATTGTGCTGACTAGCACCATCGGTGAATCCGAAATAGACTAAGTCATCCATCAACACCAGCCAAAGCAGATAAAAAAAGTGTTGATATCACAAAAATGCTCGAAAAAAATGTACAAAAATACAAAATATACAAAGAAGCCATTGCTTGGCCGTAACCTAAGAAAAATACTTCTTGAGGTAGAGCCCATTTCGGGACTCCGCCAACTTGTTCCCTTCAAAATTGACTAATTCATAAGCCTCTTTTTCTAAAACTCGTTTTACTATAAAGGGACCATACCACATAGACTTGAATTTGCGTGCCCCCAAGGCGTCTTTATCTTGGTCATAGACCAAGACAAGGTTGCCTTCAGAAAATACCCGAAGAGAAACAACTTTATCATACTGAGTTTTAACCCTTTTCTTATGGGTCTCATTTATTATGGTGGCATCTCGACGCTGCTCATCGAGATGTTCCAAATGAACTAGGTGCTCTTCGAGACTAGAGGTCTTTGGAAGAAGCTCAACAGCTAACTTAAGGGATGGAATTTCACATTCAATAGGAAAAATATATTCCAGCCTGTAAACTAACTAAAAAGGTGTAAAACCGGTGGCAGTCCTTACCGAGGTTAGGTATGCCCAGAGAGCCAGGTATAACATGATGTGCCAATTGGAGCGATTTTTTTCAATTGTCCTTTGCAGGATCTTGTTGAGGGACTTATTCACGGCTTCGACTTTCCCATTGGCCTAAGGATAATACAGAGACGAATGCTCCTGTCGGAAGCCCAACTTAAGAGCCAATTTTGTCATCAGTTGGTTCTGCAAATGACTGCCATGGTCAATGACAATCTCTCTCGGGATACCAAAACGTGAAATAATCTGATTGAAGAGGAACAATGTTGCTGTTTCACTATCACTTTTATAAGTAGGCATGGCCTCAGCCCACTTAGTAAAGTAGTCTACGACCACTATAATATACTTGTGATTCGCCACTGAAGTTGGATTACAAGTGGTAAAGTCAATGCCCCACTTCGTAAAAGGAACGACAGTGACAATAGGGAAAAGAGGAGCTAAATGCGTGCACATATTCCAAGTATAAACTTGACAAGTGTGGCAATGTTTGACTGCTTCAATACAATCTTTGAAAATCGAAGGCCAAAAGTAGTCGACACACAAGATTTTCTGGGCTCTTGCAAGCCCTGATAGATGACCACCACAAGCTCCACTGTGGCAATCATTGAGTATAGATACTAGCAAGGTGCCATAATTTTCGATGTTCATCCTTGGAGGAAGCATGCGGGAACTTCGAAGATTGGAGATATATGATGATATCTCCATACCGGGGATCTTGTGAAGAGATGAGGAATAGATGTTTGTCTATGAAAATTTCCTCATAAACAATGTCTTCTTCACAAGGCAACTCAGAAATTAATTCCACAAAAACCAATGACTTCTTAGACTTGGTTGACAATAACTCGAGATTGAATTATTGTAAAATAATAATCCATCGATTGTATTTGCCCCCAATCACTTGCCTATTGAGGACCACTGAAAAGGATTGATAGCCACTAAGACAAATGTTTTGCGTCGCAGAATATAATGACGAAGCTGCTAGACAACATGGACAGCTGCCAAGGCCAATTTCACAACATGAGAATAGTGTAGTTCAAGACCTTCCAACCCTTGAATCAAGTAGTATATCACATGCTCCATGAGAGCATCATCCTCTTGAACCAGAACCATACCTATTGTTGATTCTATGACTGCAAGATAAAAAAGGAAATCTCTGCCATAATATGGTGGACTCAACAGTGGGGCAGAGATTAATGCCTGCTTCAAGGCATTGAAAGAATGTTGTGCAAAGTCATCCCATAAAAATGGAACTCCTTTCTTCAGCAAACGCATAAATCCTTTAGTTATCTCAACGTAGTTTGCTATAAACCGTCTCAAGAAATTTGCCTTTCCTTGGAGACTTTGAAGTTGTCGGATGGAAGACGGGGGAGGCAACTGAATTATTGCCTCAACCTTGAAGGGATCAACTTGAATCCCCTCAGTTGATACAATGCATCCTAACAACTGACCAGATGTGACTGCGAAAATGTACTTTTACGAATTCAACTGGATTTTGTAAAATTGACATCTCTGAAAAACTAACTAAAGGTGGCTGGGATGATCAATTCTCTTTCGAGAACGAGCAGCTAAATCATCCAAGTATGCTTCAATGAAATGCTTGATGTCATGGAAAGCGTAAGACATGGCCCGCTAAAACGTAGCACCAAAGCTTCAACTTTAATAACTGTTGCTTTCCTACTTCAGCTTTAATAGCTGTTGCTTTCCTAGGATTGACTGGCCAAAGCTTCTGACAAATCAGCTTGGCGTTCTCATACATCTTGATCTCATGTTGGACTATAGATGGATCAATACTAGGAATTTCCTCATAAGAGCAAGCAAAGACATCTATAAACTCTTTAAAGAGGTCGATGTAAATTTGAATCTCTTCAGGGTAACAATTGGCTCCGATGAAGACATTTTCTATAATAGCAGGATTCCTAGAGATGTTTATAGGTACAGTTTTTGAGATAATCGACATATTACCTTCAGCAAATAAATGTGTTGGAGCGAAAGGGTTTGACACTGTACAAACATCACTATTAAGTAGATTGGAGAACCTGGATTCGACTTCCTGCAATGGTGGATGAAAATATGATCAATGATGTAAATCTTCCCAAGGTCGGTCTATACTCGTCATCGCTTCTAAAATTGCTTCGTCATATGGTAAAACTGTATCTAAGAAATCCAAAGCAGTAGTAGAGTGAAGGGTCCAAGCTGGAGCCACATCACCATCTAACTCCTCTCCTGAAAAAGGAGTGGAATGGTTATCTGCAGAGTTGACAATAGATTGATAACTAAGCTCTGTTGTAGACATGGGGAATGCCATTCCACCAACCTGGACTCCATCTAATGTGGTCGTAGATGAAGGCAAGTTCCAAGGATCCAAAAAATAATGAGTTCAAAAGAACTCTTTCCGTGAAAGCCCCTTGGAGGATGAAATTGCATTGATTCTAGTTGTAGGAGGGGGAAGATCAAATATACCCATCAAGGAAGAGTACATCGCTACTCCTAAATTCCCTATAGGTTGACAAGGATTATCCACCAATGGAACGGTAGAATCTGAAGTTGCACAAGAATCACCAGGAGAATAATCTAATTGATCAATTTTAACATTTCTTCCCTCATTAGGAAAACAAAGGATGTGAAACAAAGATGAAACTATGGTGTTCATCTCATAAATCCAATTTCTTCCCAAGAGGAGGTTGTAATCCAAGTTGGCATCAATGATTTCTACCTCAATATTAACGACCTTTCCTCCAACGCATATAGGAAAAGTCGGGATACTTCTGTGTGGCCTATGAGAATGACCATCAAATGTTGTTAAGAGAGTTAGTGAAGGAACAACTGAAGGTGATCTAATGGCCTTCCAACATGACATGGACATTACGCATGTGGAAGCTCCCTCATCTATAACTATCTGAAAAATATTGGTTTTCCGGTAAGTAGACTTTATCCAGAAAGCCATATGATGAGGAAGTCTCTTTTTGACATTGAGAATATCAAACGTGAGTGCTAAAGAATTTTTTGGATCTATTGCCCTGATTGCCGAAAGCAAAGCACTTTTTTGAGAAGGACACTGTTGGATTACCTCCAATGCAGACACAACACATGGACTTTGAGCTAGATCTTCTACCATCGAGTAGTTCTGGGCTTCCCTAGCATTAGGGTTAATCATTGAGCACTTAGCGGAACCTTTCGGTATCTGAGGTATAGAATCAACAGAGAGTCGCTCAATATGAAGCGGGTTTGAGGTTTCGGGAAATTTTTTGCCTTAGATGTTTCTGTTTCACCGTAATCACGTGTGCATGTGGCAACGTTGACATGCGAGTTCATCATATACACATTTGAGGAATTTTCCCCTTCCTAGTTGCCCCCTGTGGAGGTACCAACATTCGAGTTTGCACCAGCAAGTAATTGCTACCCTTGGGGAAAAGGGTTAGTCAGGATAGCTTGGGAGCTAGAGGACCCTTGTTGCACTAACAAGCGCTGAGAATCCTAAATCTTGGTGTAGAGGTGAGTTAAATGATCTCCATTGCATAACTAGCGTGGAAATTTAACTTTCTTCTTAGACTCTTTTCTACCCTCACCGGCACCATTGCCGAGCTTGTTCGCATTACCCTTCTCTTCCTGATTCTTCTTCTTACCTCGTCCCTTCTTCTTCCCATCGGATTGTTGATTTCCTTTGGGGTTAGAAGCTTGGATGATGTTAATGGAGGTAGTTTGGGAGGGTGAAGGTGTAGACAGTGTTGCATGGTTAGAAGAAGCAGTTTGTAAAGACAACTGTTGCAATTGGTTCAAAAGGTTCGTCGCATTTGTGTCAATTGATCCAACCATATCATCAACGTGAGAGCCAAGGTTCGGTTTGGCCAAATCAACCTTGGATCTAGGAGTGTCAGGTAAGATTTTTTGAAGAGTCCCAGACTGAGAATATATCAATTCTAATTGCTAGGCTCAAAAAATAGCCTACTCTTCTGAATAAACACCATACTCTTGTATCTTAGCTAACCATTTCCCTCTTTTACCTTCCACGTCACTCTGGACTAAGACATCCTTTACTGCAACATTTGGCACATAAGCAATGATCTGTGACTACAACACATAAGTCCTAAAGGCTTTTAGGGATTTTACCAAGGCATATACCTGTTTTTCAAGAATATTGTACTTGAGTTCAACATCTGTGAGGATCTTGTTAAGAAAGCAACTGGATTCTCTTTTCCTTCATCATTTTTCTGTAACAAAACAACATCTATTGAATTAAGTGATGCAAATGAAAAAATTTGAAAGGGATTTTGATAATCAAGGCTAATTAAAATAGGAGCTTCTTGTAATGCTTCTTTGATCCCAGAGAATGACTCTCTCGCTTCCTTGGTCCAATGTACTTCATTTTCCTTCTTCAACATATTCGTAATCTCTTTTACAATTTCAGCATAATTGGACACAAACCTCCTTAAAAAAATTAATTTTCCCAGAAATTTTTGAATGTCTTTCTTACTCTTGGGCAGGGGTATTTTTTGCACAGCTTGCACCCTTGTTGGATCTATCTTGAATCCATCTCTAGAAAAAATATGCCCCAACAATTTTCCTTCTTCTAGAGAAAAAATAGATTTCTTAGGATTCAAAGAAAGCCCAAATTTTCTACATTTCTCAAAAGTCTTTCTAAGATGATCCAGATGCTCCTCATCTGATTTAGAAAAAATAGTGATATCATCAAAGTATATCACTACAAACTTATCACCCACAAATGAAATGTCCATAGCCCTCTGAAATGTTGCACTTGAATTCGTCAACCCAAAAGGCATTTGAGCATACATAAAGGTTCCCCAAGGAGTTGTGAAGGCAATCCTTTTCTGATCCTCTTTATCCACAACCACTTGGTTATACCCAGAGAACCCATCCAACATTGACATTCTGAATGATCCAATTACCTTCTACAGCACATGATCCATTTTAGGTAATGGATAGTTATGTTTTAAGGAAGCCCTATTCAGATTTATAAAATCCACACATAACCTTATTTCTACATTTTTCTTCCTTACAAGTACTAAATTGGCCACCAATTCAGAGTATCGGAGTGGAACTATTATCTTGGCATCAAGAAGCTTTTTGACTTCTTTCTCAATCAATGGTAAAAGCAAAGGATTGATCTGCCTGAGTTTCTGCTTAAATGGTTTAATCCCTTCTTTCAAGGGAATCTTGTGCTGAATAATGCTCATATCATATGTCTTGAGATCCTCATAGGACCAAGCAAAAACATCAGTGTACTTCCTGAAAAGCCTAATATATCTCTCCTTATAATTAAGTGGAACTCCTTTAAACAATTTGACTAACTTGGTCTCCTTTTGGGTTCCAATATTTTGATCTTGAATATGCTCATCCTGTGAAACATTCTCTGAACTAACAACTACATCATTAAAGTTAAAAAGTATTTCAAGAGGGACAAGTCCTCTTGGAAAAATGTTATCTTTCAATTGAATAATTTTTTGATTAATTATGGAATTTTTAAAACAACTTACTTTTGCACCTTCTATTGTTTCATCTCCATCTTGATCAATTTCAGTGCCCTAAAAATCTTCAATCATAGTTAAGAATTCCTTAATCTGCTAATCATCGTCAAAAACTTGCCAGTGTTTTATGTTATCCAAAACAGAAGGCCTATGCATCATTTCAACCTCATCTTATTTTTGGATTTATAGGAGGCCTAAAGGTACTGGCAGCCACAACCAAGGAGTCTACTAACTGTTCCCATCTCCTGGAATGAACTGTATGTTGAAAGCCTCAAAGAAATTCTCAACTAAATCCCACACTTCATTTCTATATGTTGTGAGCCTAGGGTGTTTTGTTTGAAAATGGTTCTTAATTTGCTTTATAATCAGCTTTGAATCTCCAAAAATGGAAATTGACTGGACTCCCATTTTTTTTGTTGTGTGAAGAGCAATGATCAAGGATTCATACTCTGTCACATTATTAGTTTCTTCAAATTCCAATTTAAAAGAAAATGGGATCATATTACCTCCAGGTGTAATTAAAAGGAAACCAACACCTGTTCCTTCTTTAGAATAGGCTCCATCAAAGAAACACTTCCACACCCTTTCTGTTTGCAGCTCTATAATTACACAGGCTGAAGTAAGTTTCCTGTGATTATCTTCAGCCAACTCTGCATTGTCATGCAGCATGAAACAAGAAAAATCATATTTTTCTTGGCGTACACAGGTGAATTACTTGCTCTGTTCTTTGTGATGGTTTTAACAAATCTTGTTTCTCTATACAACCTTCTCTCTTCTCCACCAAAAATTGGTATGATAGCATAAGTAAAATCCAATT
Organism: Pinus taeda; assembly: GCA_000404065.3. Taxonomy (NCBI): domain Eukaryota; kingdom Viridiplantae; phylum Streptophyta; class Pinopsida; order Pinales; family Pinaceae; genus Pinus; species Pinus taeda. The sequence goes on along the minus strand of APFE030106343.1, from coordinate 12,277 downwards.
TCAGAACTCCCCCTAATTTAGCCCCCCATGACCTAGATAGCAACATTCCAAACCTAGTAGGGATGTCTGCTACCACTACATCCATTACCAAGCTTCTAGCTAGGATCTAGGATAATGACACCACCATATCTTTGATGACCCCGAGACACTTGACTTTATCTGAATCAAAGAATACAGGTCTCTGTAAGGTTTAGTAACTTGTAGGTTTAATAGTTTCATTACTGATAGTGACATAAGGTTGTGTGAAGCTCCTAAATCAAACATACAATTATGCAAGAGGAAACCATGAATCAATAAAGAAATGTAGATAGGAGGTGTTGAAGAATCTACCTCCTCCACATGTGGACCAAAAACCACTACTGGTTTATCTTCTTGTAGATTCATAGTGTCATTTATATTCACATTCTGAGAGAGGTTGATAAACTCGAATATCTCTCTTTGATAAACTAGTGTTTTGACCAACTCTGTGAGGGGCACTTGAATTCAGATTTTTTCTAACTCTTTAGTGAGACTAAATACATGGACCTGTTTGGTATTCTTTTTAGTTTCATATTCACTTTTCTTCATCACTGAAATCTCTTGTGGAATGGAAGCAATTTTTTCTAAAGGAATTTTATCAATTTTATCTTGAGAAGACTCACCTTGAAGTATCTGAGTTTTTCTATTTGTATTCTGTTGTTGCTTTACTTTATTTAATTGTTTTTCAGGTTGTGGTTCTTGTGGAGTTGCCTTTTGTAGGGGAGCAGGAACTTGCTGCTCACCTTCATTTTCTTGAATTATAGATATTTTCCTTGATCTCAAGTCATATTTCTTATGTAATTATGCCTGCATAAAATTAGTAAATTGCTTTCGATATTGATCAATTTCATTCTCATCATAAATGGCATTTGTTTTAGTATATTATTCTCCCTCAACGCCTAGTTCATCTTCATCTCTTGCATACAATGTGGAAATATGATCATCATGATCCTTGGAATGCTCTGGTACTTCATTAGGATCTGCCTCTAAGTAAAGTGGTGCTTGAACCTGATCTTGGTCTTTTCTCTGCTTTTACAAAATTTGTAGAGGTTGTCTTCTATATTGGGGATTAAAGTTTCTTTTTTTTGTACTTGCCTTTAAGAGTTCTTACTTTCCAATTCCAATTTAATCAATTTACTGGACAAATTTTTAATCACATTATTCATATCTTCTAATGTTTGACTTTGAGAGGATTCCAATTTAGCCTTTCCCTTATCTTGGGTAGGTTGTGCCTCTGGTGCTTTACCTACAGCCACCAAATTTGCTTCTATTTCTAAAGCATTAGTTTGGATCTGACCAAGGGTTATGGATCTCCTCTCCCTTAATGTGGACCCAAAATTTGATTCAAATGCCCTTGCAAAAGTTATTTTTGCACTAGTAGGAGGGGGTTTGATCTCCACTGGAAGACTTTTGTAAAGTTTATTGAACCTTCTAATGAACTCAACAACACTTTCATCAGATTTCTTTTTAATAGCATTGAAATCTATAAGTGAATACCCATGATCTCGTTTGTCTCCCGATCTCTGGGTGAACTGGTGTTCCATCTCTTCACATGTAGGAATAGAGTTATTAGGAAGCCCTTTAAACCATTTTCTTTCTTCACTATCCAAGGATTGCACAAAAAGTCTTAAAACAACATCCACGTGTTCAACATTGAGATTTTCTGCAAAATTACAAAACACTGTTGTATGTTTCTCTATTGTTTGTTCATCCTACCCTAAAAAATGAGGAAGAATTGTTAAGTATTCTTGAGGCATTGGATTCAACTATTGTGGCAACTGAATAGGTGCATACCTATTCAACAAGAATGCAGGTGCTATCATGTTTGCACCTGAACTTACTAAACCTTGAGTACCAGTAGATGAAGAGCATGTTTGAGGAGTAAATGGAGTATGAAAAGGTAACAATGTAGTTATGGGTTTAGGTTGAACAACTATAGTAGATATATTTTTAAATACTGAGAAAGAAACAAACTTTAAAGACTGTTCTTGACAGTTGGGTTCTTGAAATGAAGTGGGTGTAAAAGGTAGCTCTTAGTCAATAAAAGGTAAATGTTTGGATGAAAGATGTGTTGAACTGCTGTCAGGTGTAGACAGTGTAGGACTTGGTGTAAATGGAGTTTTTTTCTTTCCAAACCTTTTGGAAACTATTCTCTCGAGGTCTGAAAGGGCTTGAGCTTTATGTTGTGAGGTATCTGACCTCGTATGAGGCCTTTCTAAAGCCATAGTTATTGTTTTCTATTTAATACAACCAAATATTTCCTCCTCACTGAACAACTAGAGGAAAATATTAAAAACCCAGGGAAAAATGTTCTTGATTTCGTTCCCCGGCAATAGCACCAATTAATGTTGTCCCTTAGAAACCAATCTCCTGGTTGTGTAGAAATTGTGCTTAAAACATTAATTTTTATTATGCATGTCACTTATTTGTATAATGTATCCTCATGTGAAGGTCCGGAAGGACCTGACTTTTAACACTTAATATTTAGTTGATATGAAACTCTCAGAATGCCATGTGATGCTGAATATAAATGTTGTGTGAAGGATGCCTTGAGAAGTTAAAGATAATATGTTGTGTTTGACATGAACTATTATCTGTAACTTAGAAGAAATATAGAGGTAGGAACTTTAAATATAGGAGCGCTCTTTTAAGGAATTTTAACTTCATTCACATAAGTAAACAAAGACCTATAGCTTCATTACCATATTTAAAGAAAGGAAGAAACGTGATGACACATAACAAAGAAATTACAAAATCATACCCAACAATGTGTGGAAAACTTTTGATTCTTTCATTAATCATCAATTTATCAAGAATACAACAACATAGTCTCCAGGTTCTTCAAAATTCAGATTTTTTTTCTATTATTTTTCCTCTTTTTATACATCATGGGACAGTTGGTAACTACCAAAACATTCAAACTACTTAACTACCTTCTAACTGTCTAAAGTAAAAGTCATTATAGAATATTACATTAGAGGGTAAAAGACACCTCATTCTTCTCAGGAAAATAAGATAACAAGAAGTAACAAAAAATAGAGTATGATTGGGGATTGTTGCTCGTTGTTTGAATCTATGGATTGAGTAAGTGGTCCTGCTGATGCATCTTTGGTCTTCTCTATCATCCATTCCTTGCACTTTCTCCAAAATGGCTCATTTGACTTTGGTGCTTCCTATAACTTGTCAAGTGCTATTCTGCAAGCTGTAATCCTACCATAAGTAGGCTTGTCTGTAAACAGAGTCTTCACCATCTAGAGAAGCTTAAAATATTTTTTCAGTTAGTTCACAATGGTGGCTCCTTTCAATACTGTTGTCTCTTCATGAGTGTTATCAACTTTTCTTTTTTCCTCAACCAACAAAGTCTCATATGTTTTCCATGGAAACAAGTTTCCTTGTAGATCCTAGCAAGAAGGAAGTCCAACCCTAAATCTTTCGTCAAACATGATGTTAAACTTTGAAACTGCTTCCTTCATCTCATTTATCTTCTTCTCAGTAATATTCCTGTAGATATTTCTGAAAATAATTTTGTTAAAATCTATTGCACATGATGTTCTGTCTGGCATGTCATGTTCCTTCATTCTGCAGTAGATTTAGAGTTAATGAAATCTATCATCCTCTTTGTAAACTTTGATCTATATAAATCTTTTTGCTTATTTTTTAGGACCACCTCTTCCATATCTCGAATTAGTGTTTTATCTTTAGATATAATCACAAGAAATTCCCAAATGCCCTTGATAACCTCAATGACTTCATCCCATATGATTTATGTGGCTTGAATTAAGGACATATTGCCCTTCATTTTCTCCTTTAGCCTTTTGATTTCATCTTCAACACTCAAGAGGTCTTCCCTGTACTTCTTTACATTATCTTTCTCCCTTCTTGCTTCTTCTTCACGCAAATTCAATAGCTTGCAAGTTGCTTCCATTTCTCTTTGGGCTTTCTTTACATCATGCTCAACCATTTTAAGCTCTGTTCCCAACTGTAAAACCTGTACTGCTGGATCATCTGTGTTGCCTGGCATTACTATTGTACAAACATGAGTGTCCACTTGTCATTACAGCTTGTCCAAAGATTATTTAAGTAAAGAAAATTCTTCAGTCTTCTGCAACACATCCTGTAGGAGCTTCTCCTTTTCATTTTCTACTTCAGCTAACCCTGCAGTTATGGGATGCTCACCTGCAGGTAGATTTAATTTCTTTTTCAAAATCCCAATCTCTGGCTTGGCATATTGTAATAATTTTTGAACAACAAGTTGGTCATCAATATTGACACCTATTTTAATGATAATTTTCTTTAGCTCATCCACCTGAGCATTCAAAGCCCTGGAGTTGGCTTTCTCCAACTTTAACTGCTGAATTACCTTATTTAGCATTTTTCTGCCTTAACAACTGCTGCATTTGTCTTATGTAAATCATTTACGATCAATTGCCCAGTTTGCATGTGCAAATTGATCTTTTCAAGCATTGGAAGCTTGTGAGTGTCAACAGTTAAATTCACAGTCTTGAAATTGCTAGTCGAACCCACCGATATTTCAGTAGGATGAGAAAAGGAAATTTTAAGTTGGCTCCTCTCCAAATCCATGGAAAATAGCAATCTAGTTTTTTCAGGAGTTACCTAGGACTCAGCTTGAGCCTCCATATTTAATTTCACCTTCTGATTTCTCTCAGCTATCTGAGCAAACATACTTTGAATTAAAGGAACCTGATCATGGACAATTTCTTTGGAAGACAGGGAAGCTGGGGCACCTTCTGTTTCTCCTAGCTGAATCATCAAACCAGATTGTGTTGAAGACATTGCATCTTGAAGCTTGGTCCTTTTTGCTGCTTTAGATTCTTCCTCATACAGATCAATAACTTTCTCTCTAACCTTCTTGACACCTTTTTCTATAATGCTAGGGGTTTCAATATTTGTCCCCTGGGTGTTTTACAAACCTCCATTTGCCAATTTCTTTGTTTCAGGTCTACTTTCATGTACAAAGGCTGAATATCCATTCTCCGGTCTTCTCTTTGAAATGATTTGATGAGGCTCATAAGCCCATTCAACCACCTGTAAAAGACACATGTCACTCAACAATTTTTCAACCTCCTGGGCAACCTATCTGGTGTTTACAATGAAGGGTCCCACTTCTTTAGGCAACTTGAAGAAAAAGCCTTTCTTCATAGGAACAAAATGAACTTGATCTACATTCAAGCTCTGCCTGATAAATTCAAGGACAAAAATCCTCATTGGCACAAATTTAGGTAACCTGTAAGGCTTGACAGAGGCTCCATAAAGCCTAATATTTTCATGCTCTTTAAAGATGAACCAATCCCCACATGTCACATCCTTACTCATTTGAAGAAATTCTTGATCTTTAGGAAAAAAAGTTGGGGGTAGGGTTCCATTCAAGATTTTATAAGCCACTAGAAGGAATAAAGAAGTAAACTCAAATAAATCACTATCTCCTGGATCACCCCTTATCAGGTCTATCCAGAATACCACTGACTGCTTCTTTTTATTCATATCAACAACATTTAGACTCAAATCAGGAAAATGTTCATCATTTTGGTATAGAAATAAATAAGTAATGGCAGAAGGAAATTTGAAGGACCGAGTGAGAGGCAGAGTCATAAATTGGGTATTGATAGTATCTACCCAAAATGCTGGAATGTCTAGTACTATCTCTAGCTTCATCATTAAGGAGAAAAATCCCAGCAAAACTTTATCCACCTGCTTGGAGTCTTCTTTTCCTAGAATCTTGGAAATTACTTGCTAAACAAGTCTTATGTCAACTGCAAATATTTCTAAAGAGAAGAGATTCCCATCTAGGGAGAATTGACCAAATTTAGGTGCCAGGAAAGAGGTGACATGGGAAAGTTCCTAAGGAGACATGTTATCATAATATGAAATCAGATATTCTTCAGTAAAGGTGGTCTAAGTTCCAGACATGGGGTAATTCAAAACTTGGTGTAATTGTGAGGTTACTTGAAAAATGCTCTCCCCTGACTGATTCATTACAAAACATTTCTTGGGGTACATTGCTGAGGCTAGCCATTCAATAAATTCATAAAATAAATGAGTTCTGGGGAAAAAAGAAACTAAAACACTTGACCTAACCATTGCCATGAATATAGGAGACTTTTTATGGTTCAGGATGACCTCTTGATACAATGAAAGATGTTTAATTGTGTAGAGGGTATCATAAATATCTCGTTCGACATCCATTAATGGGGTATGGATAATTGATGAGGAACTTACTTGTTTGGCCATGGTTGTAGGTATTAACCCCGTACAAAAATTACCTGCATACGATTTCTAAATCACAGAAAAATAAACAATGCGAGAGCATAACACATAAAAACACATATGCACAGAGATTTTCCCCTGGATCCCAAAACCGGGACTACCAGCTTGATTTTTCATTATATTCCTTTCAATGTTACAATACATATTTATACATGCCGAAGCATCCAATACCATGGACCGAAAAAAATAGCGTCCAAAACCATGGACTGAAAACCATCGCGTCCAAAAAACATGTGCGAAAATCACGCACAAAACCATAGGTGGGTCCGCCTGCAATTCGTGGAGTCTTTACAACAATATCAAATCAAAACTTGGGCTTTGAGCCCCAAAACATGCCTTGGGGGGATTCCATGCCCAACACGAAGTGAATAACTAACAAAAATCCATAGATGACAATAGGATTTTGAGAAGCACCTCCCCACACAATGAAGTGGGCCCAAGTGACTAGAGAAGACCTGAAATCCCCACGCCAGTGAAAATGGACTAGATAGATGTCCCCACGCTCACCCAACTACTAGCCCACACATTCCCCTTCCCTTCCCATCTCTAATTCAAGCATACATAAACTATTACATAAATTTTGAGGTCTAAAATGGGCCTCTTAAGGAATATTATAAAATAATAGTGGAAATAATAAAATAAGATTGGATTACCTCATCAAGTTTTGGTGGGAAAAATAAAAAGTTGTTTTCTAATTCATATTTTCAACCTTTTTTTTTGGTCAAGTAAGAATGGAGCCTTCTATTAACCGAACTAGTACATTACATATGTTACAGGGTGAACCAAAATCCCTTTTGTTTACTAAAACTCGATCTAGATGCCTGTGGGTTATGGCCCACAAAACCTAATGGAAGTGTTAATGGCTTTAAAACACTACAGCGTTGGACTACAGGTAGGATCTAAAACACTTGATTTCTTGTATCGTAAATGCATGTTTAGAGAAGGATTGCTCTTAATTGTCTTGTTTGTCAGTAGAAAGTATTAGGCTTCTAGGGAGGTTGGTTTTGTCCGCAAGATTAACTCTTTCCATATGACAAATTGGCGACTCCGCTGGGGACTCCATTAATGTGATTGATTTTTCCTTTGTGTGATACTTTGATCTGAAAAGAGTCATTTCTTTTTTGGTTTTTGGCTATTTGACTGTGTATTTGGGTGGGCTAGCTTAGAGTTAAGTTAGATTTTAGTTTTTCTTGATTTTTCAGTAGTACGTACCCTCTGAGTTGAGCACAGTGCATACCTGTATGCACTGCAGCTTTGGACACAGAGCGTGCACGCACCTGTGCAAACAGGCTGCCTGCGTACCCTGTCGAAAATTGAGAAAATTTCCATTTTTTCCATTTTTTTCCCTTAGATTTTGTCTTTCATTAGTCTTTATTGCGCAGATCCATTGGTTATCTGTCAGAGATCTTCACCTGAACTTGTTTCGTTAGTGTCAAGAGTTTT
>APFE030106337.1:3894-19371 GCA_000404065.3 Pinus taeda | reverse complement strand
CCCATTACATTATTACTAACTACTTGTGGTCCCTTGCATGATATGGGTTAACCACCTTATTTATTACTATGGCCCATCTCATTATTACATTATTACCTTGGGTACCTCCCTCGGTACGCCATATTACCCCCACTAGGTATATAACATTCCAGCCCCCTTAGCATGTTTCGTCCCTGAAACATGGGAAGAACAAAAATAATAAGATATACTCAAAACAGTAGTCCATCGGTACCATGCACGTGCATCTAGCCATCCAAGAGAAAGGTGAACCGTCGATCTCACTGGTGCCCGGCTCACTTGAGATGGAAGTTGACCGCGGTAGCTCTTATGTGTTGATGTGTAGTAGGTGGATCTTCACTCCTCCCTATTTATCTTGCGGGGGTTGTTGTCCTTGTGACTAATTGGTTGCCATCTTGATGGTTGTCTTGCGGGGTGATGTGGGTGATGATATGTGGAAGTTTTAACCCACGGTGTCTTCTTCTTTAATTCACCCTGCTATGGCGCCTGTTGTGTTGTCTTCCTTTCCAATATGACTTCAACGACTGAATCCTCATCAGATGTGTCAACATTTGTTACCTTTTTAGCTTCAACCTCTCTTTGTGTTTGATTGTCAACCATCAACTTCTCATCATCTGATATGTCCGTCCCTTGAACATCTTTTGTCTCAACCTTTGTGGACTCTGCCTGTTTATTGATGGAAATATCATGTGATGTAATTTTCTTCTTTTTATACCAGAGCTTCAAGAATTTCTTCTGTACATTAATATTGATAGTACCCACTGATTCTATCCAAGGGTATCCCAAAACAACATCTATGATATCCATATCTGAAGCATAAAAATCACTATGCAATAGATACTTATCCATTGAAAGCTTCAAATCCTTATACACTTGAACATTCTCATCATCAACTTGTGTATTTTCAATGTTTTTTGTTGGAACTTGCAAGTTTTTTGCCAAATTAACATTGATGAAATTATGCTTGCAACTAGGATTTATAGAAACAATGATCTTCTCTTTTTTAATCAATCCATGAACCTGTAATAAGGAGATACCAACAGAAAATAACCCTTTAGGTTCCTTGGTTTCCTTCTTTCCTGTAAAAATAACATATTTGCTAGGCGGTGTGTCTGTCTATGTGAGCTTATCCACAAGAATTTTACGGTCAAAGTGGTCCATAAGATCTTTTTTGAAGGCATCCCAAGTCAAGAACCTTCCATAGCCACGTTGATGCCCTTGCCACCATTGCCATATTTCATTGTCCAAGTACATGCTCCCCATCATAAGCTGACTGTCATCATCACGGATGTGATCCAATTTGAAATATTTCTCCATTTGTGCTAGCCATTTGGCTGGATGAGAGCCATCAAATTTATACAAGTCTTTCAATTTCTGATCGAGGTACGCCATCCCAAAAAAATTGACGAAAATTTGAAATTGTCACAGTTTCTTCAATATTGCTCAGAATCCTTATTATGAGCTATTTTCAGAAATGGAACAATCATTCCGCATCTGCCCATGTGGTAGAAATCCTGATCCAAGCTCTAGAATTCCAGATCTGCGCTGCTACTCTCCCGCCGTCACCTAAAATTTCTAAAAAAAGAGATGATTTTAAATCAGCGATATCTCCCTCATCCGGACTCCAATTTGACTAATATTTTTTTTGAAATTGGGTATTTTTTCACATAGAATCTAGATATGCAATTATAGTTTTCAGATCGTGCACTAGAATGTCTATATCTGCACCGAAAACTCGCTGCCCTGAAAATTGTCTCCAACCCCACTGATTTTTAAATCAACGATATCTCCTTCATCCGGACTCCGATTCGACCGATTTTTTTTTTTGAAATCGGCTATTTTTTCACAAAGAATACAGATATGCAATAAAATTTTGCAAATCTTGCACCAAAAGCTACAGATCTGATCTTCAAACTCGCTGCCCTTGAAATCCTGCAAAAAAAAAAAAAAAAATCTCCACTTTTTTGCCCAAGAAAGTGCTCTGATACCACTTGTTGTAGATCTAACCCAAAAAGATATGAGAATACAAATAAACGCAAGAATAACAAGATCTGAATAGATAGAAATGTTTCTTTATTATCAAACCCTTAAGGTAGGGCAACACCATACAATCACTCCTTAAGGAAGGAGAATACTCCACAAGCCATATGCTCGTACATACAATAGTTCTTCACAATATTTCTTGACATCCCTCCATGTGGAGTCTCTAGCCTCTATATAGGCCTCATACATGCAATACCATGGATCATTACCATGGTTTCCTCATACATCCACTAATACCATGGGCCCATTACATTATTACTAACTACTTGTGGTCCCTTACATGATATGGGTTAACCACCTTATTTATTACTATGGCCCATCTCATTATGACATTATTACCTTGTGTACCTCCCTCGGTACCCCATATTACCCCCCCTAGGTATATAACAGAGAGATTTCTTCAGTCTGCAGAGCAAAGATGAATCCTGAATGAAACCATGTGGCTGCTCCATGTAGATCTCCTCAGATAGGTCTCCATGAAGAAAGGAATTCTCCACATCCATCTGATGTACTTTCCACCACTGGGTAGCCGCAATGGCAAGTGTAAGGCATATGGAATCCATATTTTCTACTGGAGAAAAGGTCTCGTCATAATCAATGCCATGCACTTGTTGGAATCCTTTAGCTACTAGCCTCGCTTTTCATCTGGTGATTTGCCCATCTACAACACTCTTGGTCCTGTAGACCCATTTGCATCTGACAAGTTTCCTTCCTGAAGGAAGGGGGACCAGATCCCAAGTCTAGTTCTTGGGGAGGGAGTTATACTCCTCCTCCATGGCAGACTCCCAAGATGGATGCCCAGCAGCCTCAGCATAAGACTATGGATTAGAAGACTGAACCAAATGACAATTCCAGGAGGGCAATGGTTCAGTGGCAATGAGGACAAGAGGAGGCTCAATAAACTTTGAGCTAGTCCTCTGCAGATCAGAATTATCCCCCACAAGGCCATTTCTAGCAGCTGGTTGGTCTTGTGAATATATCTCACGTAAGCTCCTTGTCCTCTGATTTATGACAGGGGAATATGATTGAGTGCTGGAAGCCCGATCTGGGCTTGGATGTGGATCATCATTTGCATGCACTGGATTTATATCTGAAGACTTTATCTCTGCATCTGCATGCTCTTCCTTGGCATCTGCATGATCTGTATCTGCATCTGAGTGCACTGAGTCATCATCTCGGACATGAGGTAGATAAAAAGTGTCTGCATGCGGTGACTCAGGTGCATGCGAGAGACTTTCCTCAAATTTGACACTTCGGTCAATGATGAGCTTGTCCGTAGAGGGAATGAGGAGTCGATATCCCTTCACACCATCAGGATATCCAACAAAGATGCACTCAATGCTCTGTGGATCAAGAGCTTTCCTCTTTTCGTAGGGGATCCAGGCCCATGCTCGAGAGCTGAAAACACGGAGGTGAATGATCTCTGGTTTAGTGCCGCTCCAAGCCTCAAAGGGGGTCTAATCCTTGATAGACCTATGAGGAGATTCATTCTAGATGTAGTTATCACAATTAAGTGCTTCGGCACATAGCTTATGAGGCAATGAATTAGCATGCAATATGCAGGAAGCCATCTCTTTGAGAGATCGGTTCTTTCTCTCAGCAACTCCATTCTGTTGCGGAGTGGATGGAACAGTTTACTGCAACTGTATGCCGAACTGAAGGCAAAGGTTCCAAAGTGTTGTGTTAACATATTCCCCCCCATTGTTTGTACGGAGGGCTTTGATCTTTCTCTCTGACTGTGTCTCAACTAGTGCTTTGAAATCTTCAAAGTGCTCAAAAACTTTAGATTTGTTCTTGAGAAGATACACCCAAGTATACTGTGAGAAATCATCAATAAATGTAAGCACATACCTTGCTTTGTTGATGGAAGGATGAGGAAAGGTCCCCATGAGATCACTATGTATCAGATCTAGAGAAGAGGATGCTCTGTGAGTCTTGCCGGTGTCAAATGTTTCTCTAGGATGTTTGCCAAGAACACACCCTTCATAAACTCCTTCGGAGAAACTGATATTTGGCAAGCCTTCCACCATCTCATTCTTGCTTAGCTGCTGCATATACCTGTAATTTAAGTGACCAAACCTTTCATGCCAAAGCCTACTACTATCATCAACATGTGTAAGCAATAAGGAGGATTCAGATTCGATAAATTCAGAAAATGTATACAGTCTTGCTCCATTGTTTACCTCACCAGTTGCAATTTTGGCGCTGCTATGTAGATCATATATGTTTACTGCATCTGGAGTGAATTCCACTCTCTTTCCAGTGCCAGAATGAGTGATATGATAAACTGAAAGTAGGTTTACCGAAAGTTTTAGAACATGAAGCACATCTTCAAAGCCTCCATGTAAAAGTTCCACTCTACCTTTTCCGGTGACCTCAATAGGTGAGTCATCTCCCATGAGGATGGGAGGTCCTTTGCATGCATCCAAAGAGGAATAGACTTCCTTTGCAGAAGCCATATGATGTGATGCACCAGAATCTATAATCCATGCATAAGGAGAAGAACTAATTGCAACTAAAGCATGAAAATTATTACCTCTCCGGTGTAGCGGATCCTCAGTTTTCTTCTTGGCGCCCTGAGGGATGTGATCCCCAAGGTTGTTCTTCTGAAGGATTTATGCCATTTGGTCAATTTGTTTCTTCATGCAAGAGGATTCTAGATGGAATCCTCTTTGACAGTAGGTGCATCTGTTTCCTTTCTTCCCTTTCTCATTTCTTGAGCTGGAGGAGTCATTGAAGGGCTTGGTGTACCCTTCCTTCTTTGGATGGGAATGCGCTTTTCCCTTGTCTTTTTGCTGCTGATTTTTCTGACTTGAGTCAGATCTGTGATGTTTATTGTGGCTGCTATCATGCACAGAAAGTGCATGCGCTTTTGGAGGTTTGATTTTCCCCATTCCAATGAGTTTATCTTGCTCAAAAATAAGGGACTCCATAAATTCTTTGAGAGAAGGCATAGTGTAGGATTTACCTGTTGAGGCTATTGCAAGCCTTACTGAATGAAATTTAGACACAAAGATGGAGTATTCCGGTTCGAGCTTTGACATAATAGAGAGAATTTGGCGACTCTCCTCCTTGGATTTGTATATTCCACAACCCTTGAGTTGCAGCAATAGATCATTATATTTGGTGAAGAAGTCTTGGATTCTATCATAGTTCTGTGGATCCAATGATAGCAGCTCCACTTTGAGCATATGTCCTTTCATCTCACCCTGTTTCCCGTAGAGATCTTCAACCTTTTTCCAAATCTCATTGGGAGTATTGCAGGCAGATAGATGAAACTGCAACTCTGGAGAGATGCACATGCATATGGATCCATGGGCCTCGTCCATACGGTTGAGGTTCTTGGATTTCTCTATGGCTGAAGTGGGTTCCACTTCTGTAGCCATGGTAATCCTGTACAACCCTTTTTGACGAAGGTATCGAGCCATTTGGTCCTTCCATTCGTGATAGTTGTACGGTGTTAGGATCGATGCTTTGGGAAACTCCATTTTTCTGTCAATCTTCGATCTCTGAGCTGTAATACCTGCAAAATAGAGTACTGGTGTGTCTTTTATCTAGCAACCTGTGGGCTTTGATACCATGTAAATGTGTTAGAAAACCTGCATAGATGAATCTAGATAGTAAAGGTTGAACACAAAGCTTTGTAGAGCAAAAACACTAAAAGAAAATCGAAAGAAGAAAAGAATAATTCATTAGAAAATATGTTACAATGCTCACGATATAGCATTACTGGGTGAAGATCCCAAGGTAATGCACCATAGTGGTGATCAATGAGAAGACTCAACACCTACAACAAGTTCCGGAGATAACTAGTCAGTTATGGAGTTAAAGAAGGAGCAAATCAAGGAGTAAATCATGCAAAAGGAATCTTGCATGCAATCCCATGCTCTAACTAAGAGTCCGCATGTAGATGTGTAGTAGTTGCATGTAGTCGCATGCTCTAACTAAGAGTCCGCATGTAGGTGTGTACAAGTTCCAACACTTTCTTGACTGTTGCAAACTCTGGCTCACAACATTCCCATAGTTGCATCTTTCTGGTTCATGTATATTTTCGGCACACACAGAAGAGAGATTCAAATTCAAAATCAAATGCACAATAATGGAAGTTCTAGAATAATTTAAAATGGGTGCGGCGGTAATGAAATTTGAAGCTCCACCTGAAGAGCAGACGCGACACTAACGACAAAGTGGAAACGGTGAAATAATGTCGTCGTCAACAGAGAACATAGTAACCAGAATTGTTGATCTATGGCATCGTAGCCTGTGGAAATCGTTTGTGTTTCGCGGTCATTGGAAAACAATTCTTTGGAAAATGAGTCGCCTGGGTAGACCACTCCTTATGCAACTAAAAACAAACACGTTGTTCTTATGAGTATAGCTACACCTTGCGCATAACGGCTTGTTGGAATTCACCATCAAATTATCTATGATTAGAATCCACCAGAGAGGTTTTTGGTTAAAATAATTGATAAATATATTTAAATTTAAGTTTTTTTTATTAATTATAAATTTGGCTATCTTCTTGTAATAAAACATAATAAAATACTTGGTTGAAAGATTAGGAAAGTGGTTTTCCACTTTCGACAATTTATTCTTTGCTTATTAACAATTCTAAGATCCAGAACTTTTATTCCCCTCATACTTACCCAAGCTAGAAGGCGAAAAAGCGAAAATTTGTCACCTGTGCGTGGTAACAATGGTTTGGAATTTACTCGCAGTTCTTGTTTGCGAAGAGTTGTCATACATACTTTTCAACTTGCATATCTCTGGCATGGCAACATCCTCATCATTTGTTTAGTCATTGGAATAATGAGTGAAGAAATGCTAAGGATGTCATCAACTGCAGATCACAGTTGTCCATCATGAGGCTTCAGATTTAGGGAAAACATAAATTCCCTTCAAGTTACCACCCATCCGACTTTTGCTTGCTCATTGGAATTGGAAATCTAATTGACGCTCTTTTTATTGCAATATTTCGTAGTTGCAGTTGATTCAGCACCCCACTTAACTCTCCCTCTACTACCTGATATTTGGAGTATAACTCCATGCGTACCCTATTATTGATGTCAAGCTTAAATGAACTCCACTGGAGTGCAATTCCAACTTATTGTGGAACTACGTGGTGTGGGTGGAATTAACCTTCTATTCAGAGCATCCTTTGAATCATCATGCATATTCGAATTGAATCATCATCATGCATGCATGCGCTGCCACCTCAAACACAGAAACTACCGTATAACTTGAGTTAATTTAGAACATAAATTCCAACTTATGTTGGTTCAAAGCATTCTTTGAATCACCATCTAAATTTATTTCATTCATGCGTATTCGAATGCATGAACTACCATCTAATGCAACTCTTGACGATGTTCTTGAGGTGGAGTATAATTTGAGTTAATTATGCTGATGTGGAACTCTGTGCTGATGTGGATTAATCTTCTATTCAGAGCATACTTTCAATCATCATTCGAATCCCAACTGATACTTTGGAATCAGTGCCATGCATGTAGAAAGAATCAATTTAAAAATAATATTAGGATAATTAAATTATTAAAATATTTGTTTACAAAAATATTAAAATAATTAATATTTTTTATAAACCATGAAAATTTGAATTTATGTTGTAGATTAAAAAAAGGTTATATAATATATTATGGATACAAATTACAACTAGACCAAGATGTTGGTGATGAAAGTTAATCATAAATATGTATTAATTAAAACACTTTAACTTTAATATATATATGGATGTGGTACACAAACACGATTCATAAACAACAACTGTAACTGAGGAATCCTATTTCGGGAATAATAAGTGTCAAACTTGGATATTCTCTCCAACAATGAGTGAATGGGGTAGATTTCAGTTGTCATTGCAGCAACATTTCAGATTTATTAGAAGAAATATTAAAATAATAGCCATGGTGTCAAAATACTAACCTAATGCAAAATATTAAACCTCGTTCAAAAATCCCGCAACTTCTGGTTAATTTATCTCTTTCTCACAAAACATTTCTAGTTAATTCTTAATTCGAAAAAATAATAACAAAATATAGTTTTTTCCATTTACTCGACAAAATATTCAGATTGTATCCTATTTAAATATCTCCGAATTCGAAATAAAATAACAAAAATATATAATACTCATTCCCTATACTATTTAAATATTTTAGAATTAGAAATAAGATAACAAAAATATATAATACTCATTTACTATACAAGAACATATACCTCAAGTGCATAACTATTGCATATTTGTAAGTGCCAAAACTTGGACTATAAAGATTTTATTTATTAGATGGTATCTTAGCATGTGGGTGTGATGATTTTGTTTTTTATTTCCTTGGTTGCTAATGTGGAAAGATTTAGTTGTTTCTAATTTGAAGTGTGAGTTACATTAGGGATACAATGTTTGAAAAAATGTACATCTGCCATACTAGTGGTGAAACAAGATGATAAGTTAATCTTGTTGAAGATTTCAAGTGTCCCCACAAATCAAGGGGAAGGTATGAATGTTTTTGGAGCTTTTCCTAGCTTTAACCCTTTCACTTCATATTATGGTTTCTTGTATGCAATTCTTTTAGAAAATATTGAGTTTCCTTTAATATTTTCTTTATTAAAAATACTTTCTCTTCCATTTCGTAAATGAATTTGGGTCCCACTCAATTTCTATCTTTTAACATCCCCTAGCTTAAGGGAGTGCTGCAGGGCCTATATTATAGTACAATAGCATCCATACCAATATTAATAATAAAATTACCTTATTATGATGGCTTAACTAACCTATATCTATTTCTGCATGAATTTGAGTGTGAATTCCCTGAGGACCACTCGTTTCAAGCACTGGATTTAGCGCTATGTGCTATGCCTGCATGATGGTAGGGTACGCAAAAAGATAGTTTGCAAGATTGAGGGATTATAGGTGTGTGATAAAGCTATGGTATGGGCACCCTAATAGAAGAATGTCTATGGGGAAATCGATCAATTTGCAAGAGGATCCGAAACAACAAAAATTGAACACAGACGTAAGGGAGATGCAGTGCCAATATGATGAGGTCAGGGTGACCACATATGCCTTAGGTCCAGAGCCATCCCTTGTTAAGTTACGCGAAGGAAAAAAGCTATTGGCATACGTAGAGGAAGTGCAGAAGAAACATGCCTTGCTAAAGTCTAGGTTGTAGTCTTTGTTGGATGACACTTATCAAATCATGCTCTCCATTCATGATAACCTTAAGGGACTGCAATAGACACAACGGATGATGAGGCTTGATGTAGAAGGACTAGGCGGGGAAAATTTGTTCAAGGAGTTTAGAGAAGTAGTGACACAGAGCGTTGCTACAGTTGTAGTGATCCAAGTGGAGATGGGGGATATTCGAAATAAGATCACGACACTAGGAGAGTGACTCAAGGGTGAGTCATGATTTTTTGTGTTGGGGGCTTGTTAGGATGGGGTCCCCTGGGTTTGTTTGGAGTTAGACAACCCAAATTTTGGTACAATTTTGTAAAAAATTGTAAAGTCTACACGATTTGTGGATGCAGAGTGCATGTTGGAATAATAGTCAAAGGGAATTAGCCCCTTGTTTTGGATATGTTTCGAGTCAATTTTGAGATTCACCCATAGCCCACAGACCATGGTATTATATGGAAAAATCTATAAATAGTCGAGTCTAAGCGAGTCTAAGAGGTAACTAACTATGGAAGAAGTTGGAGAACAAGGAGAAGTGGGATAGGGCATTGGGATAAAGAAGGAGGCTTTACTTTTTGTGCATAGGTAGAAGGAAATGCTCCATAGCTGAGTGCACAGAGGCCAAGGAAGAGTTCGTAGGTGAGTGCGCAGACCCCTGCAACTATGTTCACAGGTTAATTTGAGTCTGTAATCGGTGAGTTGAGATCCATAAACATAAGTTTCTGAAGAATTATTGAGTATTTTTGTTCATGTCTATTTATTTTATATGCTACTAATGAATGACTTGTTCTATGAAGTATTGATTGAATGGTATGTGATTCTCTTGAATAAGTCTTAATAATGTACACAATGCATGTTTAACGCTCCCGCGAAGATTCTGGTAATTTATCTTATGTGTTCTAACAAATTTAAGCATATAAATGGGGATCAAGTGTTTCTCGCACCATCACCTATATGGAAAGGGTTCCCTAGATTTTCTCCACTAAAGTACCTATTTCCCGCATGAGTATTTGAGAATTTAGTTTCTTTGTATTTAGTTACGAGTATTGAGCACTAGATGGGTTGAGTAGCCCCAAAAGATACCACAGGCACTAGACCTAAGAAGAACTCCCTCTCGATCGGGTATTCTTTTCCATGGGATGATTGAAGCATTTCAAGCTCCCTAAAAGGTCCACTCTTATGTTTCAAATATGTAGCGTTACCATTGCGGCTTATGGGATACCTACACCGAGTGGTCCTAACCTGAGCTATAAATGTTTTGGCGCCCTTGTGGGGAATTTAGTTGGTTCAATTTATGGTTTCTTTTAAGGGTCTTACTTTTCTTTAGGGTGTGATATGTAAGATAAAATAAACTAAATATCAAAATCTCTGGAAACTGGATGCTTTCTAATATGAATTTTATAGAAGCATAGTGTCTAGTGTATAATTGTACACAAGTGACGAAGTGAGAATTTAAAGTGTGAGAAGATGTGGATATTCGATGATTCGTCCAAATATTCCACTACTTATACTATATTTCAATTGTTCCTTCGATGAAAATGAAGCGATATGCGCATAATTGGCTGCTTACTCCTTTTTCAATTACACCATGTTAATTTCGGAATACGTAGGTGAGAATTCAAATTTTTTAAGAAAGTTTTCATATGCAAGCCCATGTTCATACATCATACGCAATCAAAGCATTGATCACTTGCCTTCTTTAATAACACTTGCTTCCAGTCCCATAAAATGAAAGAAGTTAATTCTTTAGTGAGTAAGAAGATTTGTGGGTAGCGGGCCACTTACTCTTTTGCTAGTTAAGCTATGTGAAGGTTTTGAATAAAAACAAAAGATAATCTAATTACTCTACTAATTGTGATTAGTAAAGAAGCTAAGAAATCTAAACTAAATGTAAAAAAGTTGCATTGGTGAAGGATATTCACCAAAGGCTACCAGTCACTTGAAAAATTTGACATTACAAGGTATTTTTAACTTTTTGGAAAACCGCACGCGTTTCACAATACATAAATGCGACGACGCATCTGCCATAAGAAAATCCATGGAGTGTGTGTTTGTCTGAGCATAAGTGATGCAGTGAACTAGATATTGTAATTTAACTTGTTTCTCAGCCCACCACATGTTCACAAGGTCCTATAAAACTTCCATATAGGTATTACACACCTTGTACGCCAACTATGCAGAGAGAATATCTGCAAACACAACCTTTAGATTAAGCAAAAGACAAATTTATGGTCCCTATTTCTACAGTAGTTCTTTTGTGGAAATGATGTATCAAAATACATCGCCTTAAAAGTTGGTTGTTCCCTGCAAAGGAGCACAAACATAGTTGATGTTTTTATTGAACAGACTTAGATAAACAAATCATTGCAAATAATTAACCCAAACATGAACTAAAACAAAGATATAAATACACAAACAATGCACAATGGAGCAAACAAGTCAACAAAATAATGGAAATCCCTCCCTTTATTCACTGTTGGTAGTAGAATTTGAATACAATAGATTAATGTTAAACACTTGAAGAGAACCACTTGACTTATCGTACTAAACAATACTTAACAAGGTGGTTCGTTTCTATAATATCCTTTCATTCTTCTCCTCTCCCTCAAATAAGTATGAAGACTCTCTCAATTGCGGACTTTTGTCCTCTCACTAAGATGATGGATTTCTTGGAAGAAAAATGGCCAACATGTTAGTGCTCATCTTTCTTTGGTTCCAACAAGGAAATATATGTTTCCTTTGATAGAAATTTGGCAATCATAACATTATCTCTTATTTTGGTTCTCTCACGACATATTTATATATAATTTTTATATACATCTTCCCTCTCTTGGTTTATGAATGAAAATGACTCAAGAGTATGACAAGATGATTCCATTGAGGGTTTGACGTCTCCAGGGTGACTCAATTTGATTGTCTTGGACTGAGATCCTTTCATGGAATCACCTCCAAGTGTGTGAAGTGATACCGAATTTTTTTTGTCATCGAATTTCTCGATCGCCCGAATTTTGAATGATCTTTTGTGAGTTTCACATTTATAGAAGAAAAAATCATGAAGTCTTCAATTTTTAAATTTTTGAATATTTAGACTGTTGGGAAAAGTAAAATTTTAAAACTTCATGATATCTTCAGTCGAAAAATGTTCACTTGTGCATTCTACTAGACGTATTTTACAATATTATTTCTTGTGCAAACATGTGTACTATTTTATCGTCTTAATACACATATATTTAAAAATTCTATTTGAACATTAAGTACATGAAGGGAAAAATAAATAAAATTGCAAATTGCCTCATCTAATCACTGGCTATGACGATAACCACAGTGCTTGATTCTTGTGGACATGAGGTTTAGGGATTTATGCACCTTTACAAGATTCATCCGAAATTCCGCACCACATTCCGGATGCTCTTTGAAGGCAATAAATTCCCAAACTTTCACCTCCGAGACACATTGTTGTGCCACCTGGGACACCTCTATGTTCCTTCATGCAAGTATGCCAAGATGATTTTGGAGGTGCACTATAGTCGGGTTGGTGAACAGTTTAGGGTAGAGAAAGTTGTTGAGATGTTGTAGAAGTAGTTTTGTTGGCCAAATGTTACAAAAAATGTTAGGAAGTACATCAGATCCTACACTAATTGTGTCATTTCCAAGCATATAATTAATAAGTAAGACTTGTATACCCCTCTGCCTACACCTAGCTGACCATGGGACTCTATCTCCATGGATTATATGACAGGACTCCATTCTACCAAGCATGGAAACAACTATGTTTTTGTGGTTGTCGACAAATTCTCTAAGACATATATACAACCCATGCACATGGGATGAAAGCTTCCCTTATGTCCAACACGCATATAACAGGGATCTCCATAACTCGACTATTCGTCAAACATTTAAGGTAGGATTGAGATTCCAACCACTGTGCCCCATTGATCTTACCATACCACTTGTAGTTATACAAGAAACTTTAGCTGATGTCCAATCTAAAGTTAACAAAGATAACATCTTCATTGAATGCATTCCACAATTCTGCCAAAAGTTCCATGAAATATTGGACGGAGAAAATTTTAAGTACAAACAATGTCACGATCAATATTGTGTGCCACACAACGTCAATGTGGGTGAAAAATTCTGGTTACATTTGTAGAAGGAGTGCCTCACTGGGGTCCACCAAAAGCTTTTACCACTCATATATTGGCCATACGTTATCACCAATGTTGTAGGAGGCTATGATTTCAAGCTCAACATTCCACCATTCCTTGGCTTTCACCTAGTATTCCATGTGGATCACATGCAACCATACTTTCCCCCATTGTTGGATACATCAGACATTGTTGAGCACATGACACCAACAGACCCTAACCCAAGTTGTATTGAGAAAACCCCTACTTTTAATATCATGGACACAATAATAAATAATACTCACAAGTAGAATATCCAACTATATTGGTTTGTCAGATTTCGCCAACTCCACCACCATGGCAAGTGGCTCACCAGGGAACAACTTCAGGAGGAGTTTCCCCATCTCATGTAGGAACTCAATGCAATTGAGACCATTTCGTCCTAAGCAGGAAGGAATGATCAAGGTGGATATTGGTGGCCACCAACCAATCCCACTAGGACCCCCACCATTATTTCTTTGAATTTTTAAGTTTCCTTAATTATAGGCAGTTTTCTCGGATCCTCAAGTTTTGGATTCGTTTTGAGGCCCTGAATCACATCTTCTTAGAAAATAGGAAAACATTGGTCTTTGACTAATGTTTGTAGAAAAAAAATTTAGTCGGATATATGGTCTTACCGCAACCGGACGCACATTTTTGTTGCTTAACCTACTGAGGTTAGGTGTTTGGATGTTTATGGTTTTAAATTGTTCCTCAATAACAAATAGGCCTTCAATCCACATTGTAACATAGTTGATAGTCATGTAACCACTACATCTCTTCTCAGAGATAACCTACCATTTCTTGAGCTACCTTATTTCCATTTTGTATGTAAGCATCTTTGAGTTCTTTGATATTATTGAAATGAAGATTTATTCTTGTTGCATCTTTGTTTCAATGTTTTTATATGTATTATGTTGCATTCCAACATAAGAATATACCAGAATAATAATTACCACAAGAAGTTGGCACTCAAGGAAAAGCTTTGAAGTATCGAGATGTAAAAGAATGAATCAATTCCACAGTATATGAGTAAGTTTACACAATTTCGTGATGAAATTAGGAGTGTCGGTGTTACTTTCCTTGAAGAATATTTGGTAGCTCTATCGCTTTTGGGTCTTCCCAATAACTTGGATAGTTATCAAGATTTGGTAAATGGTAGAGAGAAACTACCAAGTTGGGAGCAGTTATTGTCCTATCTAGTAAGGGAAGAAATAAGGTGGAGCAATAGGGAGAGGACTTCATCCAAGGTTGAGGATGAAAAATAATGGAATACTTGGTTGAAAATTTCCTAAAGTGGTTTTCCTCTTTCCCCAATTTTATCTTTGCTTATTCGCAACTTCTAAGATTCGGGTATCCACATACCTTTGAATGTTTCTTTTAAAGGTGTGTCCATGGAAGAGAAATTTTATTTATTTAATACTTATCCAAAACACAAGAGATGTCAAAAGTGTATAGTGACAACTATTCTTGTAGGAAATTTATCGCAATTTATGGGCAAATGCTTATAAAAGAAGAAAATGAAAAGTAGAATTGAGTGGCAATTCTATACACATTAACACGATTCATAAACGACAACTACAACTTAGGAATGCCATTTCGGGAATAATAAGTGTCAATTTGCATATTCTTGTTGGCATTATGATGCATGTGTTGTACTTGATGGCAACCCTCTCATAGAAGATCATCTCACTTGTATACATTCATATGAATCTACAAATATCAGATGTGACAGAGTGCATGGGTTACCGAACAACAAAAAGGGATCAGATGACAGTTCACAAGTAAGCTTTGTCATCAAGTTCAAAGGGGGAGATTGTTGGCATTATGGTTAATAGTCCTTGGTGATGATGCTTATGATATGGTTCTTAGATGAGATTTGTGGTTGATTCACTAATGGTGCCTACATGGTGATCTTCATAAGGATAAGAAGAAGTACTTGATGATGTGTCTCTCATATACTGTTGTTGCCATATGCATAAAGATCATATATTGCAGGATTGTTCTTGGCACATCTATGGATGAAGATTGTTGGCTGGGTACATGGATGATTATTCAAAGTTGCAT
>APFE030106334.1:20754-64223 GCA_000404065.3 Pinus taeda | reverse complement strand
AAAAAGTCTTGGAAGGATAATATTAAACATGTTGATAGGTTTCTCAAACTATTGGAGGAGAAACAATTATATGAAAAAACCTCCAAATGTTTCTTTGGAGTACAGGAAGTGGAATATTTGGGTCATATTGTATCTCATGACGGTGTTAAGGTAGACCCTAACAAAATTAAAGCCATTAAGGAATGGAAAATCCCCACAGTCATAAAGCATCTTTGAGGATTTCTTGGGTTGACAAGGTATTATCACTATTTTGTTAAGAATTATGGGAGAATAAGCACACCTCTAACAACATTACTAAAGAAAGATGATTTTTCTTGGACTTCAGAAGCAACTAAGGCCTTTGAACATCTTAAAGTGGTAATGTGCTGAGCACTGGTCTTAGCTAAACCAAACTTCAAAAAAACATATATTGTGGAATGTGATGCCTCAGGAAATGGAATTGGTGCCATTTTAATGCAAGAAGGAAGACTCATTACTTTTTAAAGTCGTCCAATCAAGGAAAAGTATTTACACAAACCTATTTATGAGCAGGAAATTTTGGTAATATTGCATGTACTAATGATCTAGGTGGATATTGGTGGCCACCACCTATTCCACTTGGACCCCCACTATTGTTTCTTTTCAGTTTCCTTAATTTTAGTACAACTTACTATTTTTGGAAGTTTTTTGGGTCCTAAAATTTCAAAGTCGTTGTTAGGGACTAAAAGAAGTTTTTAGGGAAAATAGAGAGACCAGAAAAGTGCCAAACTGATTTACTTATTTGTTTTCAACCTCCTCTTCAAGATATTTGAAATGAGGTATTCTGATAGCTAAATAAATATCACATTCCAAAGTTATGACCTAGGAAGTTGACGTTCCAACTTACCCCAACGCGGCCCACAAGATTTTGGCGCTTCATTTCCTAGGGTTAGGTTTTTGGATGTTTAGGGTTTCTCATTATTTCTCAATGATAAAAAGGCCACCAAGCCTCATTGTAACATAGTTTGGAGGCATCTAGCCACCACATATCTTCTCTGAGATAAGCTACCATCACCCAACCTAGTTTATTTCCATTCTATATGCAAGAATATTTTAATTCTTTGATATTAATGAATATGAAGTTTTATTTCTACTACATCTCGGTGTTTACGTTTTTACCTTTATTCTTTTGTGTTCCTGTATAAGTCCAGATCAATGGTACTAAGATCGGTCTTCTCTTTCTTTATTTTTCTTTGCATGTCCCTAATGAGGTCAGGGTATAAGGAGTTAGTGCTCGAACTAGTTAAACCTTTGCAAGACCAGCCTCACAAACCTTGATGACCTACCATGGAAGAATAAAAGAAAGATGCGGGAGCAAGAGCTCCTTTCAAAATAATTCTCGAGGAAGCCCTCGAGCGACATAGGAACGTGATGATGGATAAATTTACCCAAATCCTTTGGCAACTACCCATAGGCAACACATCTTCATCTAGCAACCAATTTTGAGGTGCCACTCCATTTAAGGTACAAGTCAACTTTGATATTCCCATATTTGAAGGCTAGATAGATTCAGACGCCGTAGATAGATGGTTAAATTTTTTGGAAGGATATTTTTTGGTTCATGACTTTTCCAATCGAGAAAATATTAATTTTTCACTCAGAGCCATCCCCCATGTCAAGGATTGGTGGGACACCTACTATGAATAGAAGGACGAGAGTGAACCCTCACTGTTTTTCCTGCACCCACTTGGAATTATTTCTGAGACGCCATCAAGAAAAAATGCTACCCTATTGGGAGATATGAAGATAAATACATAAAGACCATGATCTGGCAGGGAAGGGACCAAGATGTGTAAGAGTTCACAAATAGTTTTCATACCCTTCGCACAGAGTTGGGTATCAAGGATTCTGAGCGGAATTTGGTACTCAAGTACTGTGACTGTATACACAAGTACATCTAGGATAAGATGGAGTTCCTAGACATCTCCTCACTTGGAATCACTTATTGAACGTCTATTAATATCAAGCGATATTTTAATAGAAGAAGCGAGACTCTGGATCTATAAATCCAAAGCAAGGGAAAGGCACCCCAAACCACATAACAAAGGACAAAGCCAAGGCATGGTGGCCCAGGAAAACTCATTGAAACCACAAGAAAAGAAGAACACCACGAAGACAAGGAAGGACACATGGAAATGGTGTGAGCTCCATAAGAGCCCCACTCAAAATACAAATGAGTGTTGAGCCAAGCAGTCATTAGTGGTTGAGCAAAAAGATTACGAATCAGATGCATGTTCTGATTTTGAGTCAGAACCTAACAAGGGGAATGACAAGGGGAATAAGATTAGTGATGTGGAGCCTAGTACCATCATTGCCACCATCAAGATCCAAAATATTTATCCCAAATACCTAGAGGAGGGGGAGCGACTATTCCACTCACAGATGTGGGTGAAGGGTTCTCCATTGCAGTTCATTATCGACAGAGGAAGCCAAAAGAACCTAATTTCAATAGAGGTTGTGAAGCAGTTGGGCCTACCAACAACACCACACCCACAACCATACACCATCGGGTAGCTTCACCAAAGATGAGATCTTTGTGTCAGCCAATAGTGTTTCCTTCCCTACAACATCAAAACCTTTGCAAATGAGGTACTATGTGATGTTTTTCCTCGTGAAATGTGTGATGTATTATTAGGCTAACCATACTTGTGGAATCATCATGTTGTGTATGAGTCTAGGCTTTGCACTGTTATTATGTCTCTATGAAATAAGTTATATAGGATATTAGGGGTAGCACTGCCTACCACCATCTCTTTAATATATGCGAGGTGATGTAGTAAGATCATTTCCTAGGCTGAAAAATGTATCTTCCTTATGATTTTCCCTCATGGTAAGAAGATTATTGTAGCCACATCCATGACCTCAAACAAGGCTCCTTTGATCGACAATAACAGATGGACAAGGTCATGGAGGAGTACAAAGACATATTCACGTCACCTACAGGGGTACCCCTAAACTATTAGGTCATGCACTCCATTTATATAACCCTCATCATGTCACTACCCAATGGGCTGATCTATCTATGCTCTATTATTGAGAATGATGAAATCAAGAGGCATATTCAAGAGCTATTACAGAAAGGACCCATCAGGCCAAGTTCATAACCCTATGGGATCTTGATTGTGTTGGTATAGAAGAAGTATAGAACCCGGAGGCTTTGTATTGACTATTGGGTGCTAAATAAGATCACTGTCCAAAATATGCATCCAATATGATGGATTAATGACCTTTTGGACTAGCTCAAGGGTGCCAAATATTTCAGCAAGATTGACTTGAATTCTAGTTATCATCAGGTACCAATTAAACCCTTCAATGTGTGGAAGACTACCTTTAAATCCAAGGAGGGACTTTTCACATGGTTGGTCATGTCATTCGGATTGATGAATGCCCCAACAACCTTCATGCAGCTAATGGACAACATCTTGTGGCCCTTCACCAACTCGTTCATGGTAGTGTACCTGGACAACATCTTGATCTTCAGCCAGAGTTGGGAAGAGAACATACATCATATCTGATAGGTTCTCTAAACCCTGCGACAACCCAAATTGTGTTCCAATATGGAGAAATGCAGTTTTGGGATGACCGGGGTTTAATACATGGGGTATATCATTGATGTGCGGCATGTGCATGTGGACCAAGCCAAGATACAAATTATTCGAGATTGGGCAGCCCCAACCACTCTAATAGAGATCCACAACTTTCTAGGTCTTGCCAATTTATATCGCAGGTTTGTGTTGGAATTCTCTAATATCACTTGGCCTTTGAGTCAAGCCACCAAGGGTGGAGCAAAAGAAAAGTTATTTTGGTCTTAATACTAGTAGAAGGTGTTTGTTGAGTTGAAGCATCACCTATGCTCTCTACCAGTGCTCATATTACTAGAACTACAACAACCATTTGAAATTGAGATAGATGCCTCTGACTATGTTGTTGGTGCAGTTCTTACCCAATAGCGATAACCGGTGGCATATCACAGTGAGATAATTTCATATACACTCTTAAATTATCCCACTTATGACAAAGAGATGTATTCTATTATGCATGCTTTCTAACAATGGAAGCATTACATTCTGGGGAACATAACAATCACCCACATAGACCATTGACCCCTGCAGTTCATGCAGACACAAGGAAAGTTGTTGAAAAATCAACATAAAAATTGGTCCACATATATGCAACAGTTCCATTTCAACATCAAGTAAAATAAGGCAAACAACAATAATGTTGTAGACTGTCTCAATCAACCACCGGTTATGGTGCTGACCAATGTGCTTGACTCTTGTGCGCACAAGAGTTCAGAGTGGCTGCATCTATACAAGAGCAATCCAAAATTTGAAAACACATACCAGATGCTCTTGGAAGGCAAGAAAGTTCCATATTTTCACCTCCATGGCACGCCGTTATGCCACTTATTACACCTATGTATTCCATCAAGAGAGCGTGCCAAGATGATTTGGGAGTCACACTACATTAATGTTGTTAGACATTTTGGAGTAGAGAAAACAGTGGCAATGTTGCAAAAGTATTTTTATTGGATGAACCTTTGAAATTATGATGGGAAGTACATCAAATCCTGCACTTCCTACTCCATTTACGAACCAACTATCAAGAATAAAGGCCTATATACTCCTCTACCTACTCCTAGTTGGCCTTGGGAATCCATCTCCATGGATTACATGTTGGGCCTTACTTCTACTAAGCATTGCAAAAATTCCAAATCTAGAATCCTATTTCAGCAACTGGAATTTATTTTTCTAATTGTTAATTTATTTAAGAATTTATTTATTTTATGCTATGAAAAATATCAATAAATCAAACTGCAACCTTCACAAATAAAATACTTCGAAAATAATAGTGGTGGAAATTGAGAAATTACTAGCACACACAGAAAATAAAATTGACATTGTTATTTTTGGACAAATGTCCCCAAAAAAACCCAATGTGGGAAAAATAGTGCAGTAGATGATGGTTTTCTTATTATGTAGCAATGAGAAAATATGAGTACAATAATCTAGATGCTGAATGTGGAAATCTTGCAGAGAAAAATACTGGAAAAATTCTAGTGAGGAATTTTCCTCACCCCACAGGAAAATCCAAGCTCTAATTGTAGCTCCAACTGAGTTTTCCAAACTACCTCTACACTGGCTTGCATCACCTTAGTGCAGTATCTTCCATCTCAGCCTGAATCAACTACTCCTGTAGCTGTCCTGTATTCCATTGGCTGAGAATTGTCTCTCCTTCCTTCTGGAACCCTTTCCCGACCTTTGGAATTGAAACTCGACTTATCTCCAGCTAACTCGAGTTATCCCCTGCATCAACCTCACTATGGTATGTTTACTTCTTTGCAAAGGAAATTGTTGGATCTGGAAAAATTCATCCAGCCTCACTGTCCCTACCCATCACTCTTTGCTTTGATTTCTGGATTTTCGAAAAATCTTGCTGCTCTCTGGAAACTGATTTCCCAAGGAAATCAAACTTCTAGTATGTATTCTCCAAGTGCCCATCGAACTCTTTTTATATTCCACTGTTGGAGAACCAATGACCAATATTAAATCTTAAGCAATGGATAGGATCATCTTGCAGTCGATCAGTGTGAGTTTCTTTATAATTCACACTTTGAATTTATTATTTTTGATTAATTAACCATATTCCCTAAGTTTAGACTTAGGAGATATTTAAAAACTAGTTAATTATCTAATTAAGCCATCTCTATGTGGAATTTCCAAAAATAATTTCCGGGCTTATTAGATCTCATGTATTCTAGCCTTTCCACCAAATTTTTTGGCTAGAACACATATGATGCTACATATACTGACACTCCCTCTTAGCAAGGACTGTGTTCTCTCTCTAGTGTGGCATATCCTTCCACAACACCCTCTCTCTGTATCAGCTCCAGCCGCACTACTGATTTCTAGCTTTTGCTACCCACCAACAACTGTGCGACTTTGATGCTGCATATGTGTTGTTCCTAACACTACTATATTGTTGCAAACTCTGCATCTACACTACAACTCCCTCTCATTTGTTGGTGTTACAACTACAACAACTGTAACTAAGAAGCATCCAAAATACAAAATCAACTGTGTTCATATGATGCATTTGTCTCCTGAGTCTTGACTGCTACTAGCATCTACACTATCATTGAAGAATATGCACTTCTGCTGACTCTACTACTAAGCCACCTGCTCTATTGCCAACACTGCACTACACTCCTCAACATCTAACTACCACTAGTATGCAACTGTTACTCTGGTATTGACCGCATCAACTGCCATTGATCCATCCTACTACTGAATAATGTGGGCCCCCATAGCTAGGTAATGATCCATGAGGTGGGCTCCTCAAAGACCCTTCCCAAATATGTAGCTCTCTGGGGCTACAACTCCAAGTGACCATACCTCACTCATGGAGGTATGACTACCAACATCATGAAGTATTCCTCCAACATGGAGGACAACTTATTGGTATCAACTAATGCTACCTACTGGTCCTCCTTGTTACATAGTAATTTGTCACTGCCTTCACCCCTAGTCCATCCACTGTGTCATGTGTCCAAGTCAAACATGCTCATGTTGAACAAATGCTCTATTATACTGCCAGTTGACCCACTTTTCCTAAGTTATCTGCCTCATCACGACTATGGGCTTAATAAACGTGCTGAAAGGCACTCCTAAACAATCTAGCTACGATGCCAGCGCGAAAGTACATCTGATTCCCACGATGGTCCGATTTTATGCCCCAGCGCAAGGATGCTTATTATCTTTTGTGATGATCTGACTATCTGCGTTGCTCACTCACGATGTCAGGGCTGAAGATAAGTTATGTACCCGTGATGATCCAGATTGGGCAAATTTGTTCCAATAGTCGACTTTCTGGATGACTCAAAACCTGGTTGTTGGCATATGTTATGTTGCCCTTCCTTCCCTGGCATAGCAGTTCCGTCAATTGTGCTACCTTCCTTGGTGATAAGCTCCCTCTTCCACCATTCATGGAGACTCCTTCTCCTATTTAAACACTCAATTGTGATATGATCAGCTAATAGTTGGTAGTTGGTAAATTCTTGGATTGAGCAATGCTATTAGTGCTTTTGATAGATAGCTGGTGTGAGTGTGATAAGTGTGAGAGTGTTGATAGCTTGGGGAAGGTTGTGAAGTGCCCTTGATTTCATGCCAAAATTATGAGTGAGAGAGACCTTTGTATGTTGGGAGATCCATCTTCAAAGAGTGAATCCTTGAAGAATATGCTGGCTGGATCCCTCTGAGAAGGCTTGTGACATCAAGACTTTGGTTGTAAGCTTACTCTAATTTCATTATTAATGCAATCATTGATGTTTTCCTATGTCTTGTATGTAATTTACTTGATAGCTCATGACTTCTTGACTTTGTGAGTAAATAGTTCATTGTTGTATCCAGTTATGTGCTTTGTTGTATTTCCTTTGCATTGTTTCAGGTTGATCACTCGTTGAGGAGAAGGAAGCGGAAGCTGGAGCAGCACAACAGAACTCCATCGACCACCAGTTGAGGTAGGCCTCCAACTTTAACTGTTTAAGGAAAGCTATTGCTGATCTGTCCTTGTTTGTGACTAGACCCACTCTAGGGCTAGAGGGGTTGCCTCTGTCCGCAGAGGGAACACTTTCCTGCATCACACTGCTTCTCTGACTTGTCCTTCTTCCTAACAACACAATGCTGTTGTAGTGACCGAACTCACCACATCTGAAGAACTTGACCTTTAACAAGCCCTTCTTCTTCCTTCTATGTTCCCCTTGCCCCTGATTGGGACCCTTTTGTTGAGTGATAAAAAGGTGTCTTTTAACCCCTATTTACTCTACATTAATTATCAATCCAGGTACGATTTTTTATCTCAAGAGTGTAATCAGTCTGAGGTCGTCACTTGTTCAAGAGTGGTGTTTGCAGTATAGTGCTTACAAAAGTAAAAGTAAATGAATGCTGGAAACAAACTCTAATTGTAATGGAAAGAAACTTAAATGATTTGTAACTAAATCATTCACTCAAGAAACTACAACAATCATCAGTCAAGGATGCAGTAATGATAACTCTTTCCCCTATAAACTGACGCAAATAAAAATCAATCATAGACAAGATCTCAATTTGAGAACTAGGCAGCAATAGTCAATGTTCGTTATAGTTGTATATCTTTCTATCTACACTTAAGTAAATGCTGGAAATAACAATTCAATTAGTAGAAAAGGAACAACAACTAAATCTATTGAAAAGATCGCACAACAAAACTTAATCTACAGGAATGAGTTAAGCAGCAATCTTAACCGAAAGGAATTGAACAACAATTTTTAACTAATAAAGGAATTGAACAACAATCTTTAACTAAGAAAGTAATTGAACATCAATATTTAACTAAGAAAGGAATTGAATAGCAATCTAAGAAAGGAACAACAAACCGAATTAAGTGTAAACACACAACAAATATAAAGTAATTGAATCAGTAATCTTATTCTAGCATACAGGACATTAACCAAAACTATAAAGGAACGACAATTGTAGTTATAATGGAACAACAGTCAAATGAACAACAGTCGCAATTATACATGAACTATAGTTAAATGAACAACAATCACAATTGTAAATGAATAACAATATCAATCTGTAAATAAGCAACAATATCAATCTGTAAATGAATAGCAATATCAATATGTAAATGAACAACGATAGCAACTGTAAATAAACAACAGAATCCGAATTAGACAATGCAATATTGTTTCAGAATGAACAACATAACATTTTCGATTGTGAATAATAATCTTGCTATCCAATTACGTTTTCAATATAATAGAGCAATTCAGGGAAACTTTCAGAAATAGAAGATTACTGAATAAAGAAAATTAAAGAAATGCAAAGGAAATAAAACCACACATAATTGTAATCATAAAATAATGGTACAAGAAGCGAGTGATCCACTAGGGCCGAGCCCTTAGCCAACAGGGAAGCACTGCTGCGGTTACTCCAGGATCAGATAATGGAACAACAACTGAGCTATAGAGTAATCATAAATGGCAGAGTTATAGCGATTGCTCTTCAAAGGGAGTTGATGAACAAAGTTAAGAGTACAATAGTAAGTTCTACAAATTAACAATAATATCTGCCCCCAGGGCTACCAACACTGTCCCTTTTTATAATGGCCAGGTGGAAGTATCAAGAGTACTGATAAGCCTTGAAACAGTGATCCCTTAGGATCAAAGGATCCTGAGGCATTCGCTTTGTCCTTGATCTCCAGTTATTGTTTTGTCCTCTTGTGCTAATCCCACATTTTCTCTTCCTTTTCCTGGACCATGCGCTTCGATCTTGATTTCCTCGTCTGGATACGGCTTCCTGTCAAAGGGACAACATTTGCTTCTACTTTGTCTTTTCCTCATGAATAGTGATTTTCCATTTTCTTCACTTTCTGTATAGAAAAAGACAATAATTAGTTATTTTGCATCAATCACAAATATCCTTAATTCTACCATAATTCATTAATCATATTGCCATCTTAGAGTGTAAAGAAGTTATGATTCAAAGGAGAAGATAAATAAATAAATCTTAAATATGTACCTTTTCCAATGCTCAACACCTTTGACGTGGCGGCCACATTCTCCTCCTTCACCACCTCCGATCTTCTGCCACTAATGGAGCTCTTTAACAGAGGTCACCTCAATTCCTCCTGCTGTAAGTCTAACCCCATCTTGTCCCATTTTGGTAGCTTGTATCTTCCCAATATACTCTAGAAAAAAAATTTCCACTCCTTAGAGACATTGTTCAATGTCAACGAACAACTGCAAGCTGGTCTCGGACCTCCTAAATCTTGGTTAGGAAGGGATCTATGCCTTCCTCCTTTTGCATCCTGATACATCTCAACTTTTCTTCTAGCAACATCTTCTGCTACTCGAAAGTTACTTGATATAGCGTGGAGAGATAATCCCACATGTCTTTTGCAATATCCTTTCCAGCTATGTGTGAGACTATATGGTCTAACACTCCATCTAGGATCAACCGCTTTGGATTTTCCATTTCCTTCTTGTATTCTTTTAACTAATCCGCATCTTAGGGAATTGCCACCTTTTGGCTTGAGGGGGCTTGACCCAGGTTCAACATTAATTAGCCAAAAAAATCCATACACTGGCCCTTTTGGTATCAGCCTGTGGAGTGCGGATTGAAGTCTCACCCAAAGCAGTATGGATGGATGTTGCAACCAAATTTCCATACCCTGAGATGGTCGTGATGTCATTTCGTTCCTTCTATTCCTACCTTCACGCAGATCATTAAGTACTAGGGCTCTGTCTACCTAACCCCTTATTCCTCCCTTCAATACCTCCGTGGAAGTTTACGGCTGACCTTTGTGTAGCCCTAACCTTTGGTTTAGATACTTCCGCATTACTAATGTAATATATTACACAGATTGTCTAGTTATCTTAAGAATCTTACTTATCTTATTAGATATTCACCACGTAAATAGATATTATTATTTGCGTTCAGTTATCCAACATAATCATACACATTCCCGCATCACATAAGCATTATAAAGGGAATTCATACATAAAATGACAAGATGCATCAATCATAACAAATACATAGAAATTGCATAATTCTTCTCTTTATTGATATCTTCCAAGTGATTACAGACTCTATCCACCCTGTACACACAGCTACAGGGGTCGGCACACTCAGCTACGAACTTCTACCCTAGGCCTCTATGCACTAAGCTACAGAGCCTCTACATATGCTAGGACCTGAAACTTAGACTTCTTACTTCAGAGCTATGACTCTTTCAGACTTCTTCCTCATCTACTCACTCCTAACTACTTAGAGCTTAGCTCTTTTTATACAATCCCATGGTTCGCGGACCATGGGTAGATCTCTTACAACCGACTTTAATTTACAAAACTAAGGGTAGACAACCCTTTATGACTTATGACACCTTCACGCTTTGTGACCACAAAATGCAGAGTCTTTATAAGTTTATTACAAAATTTGACCAAAACATGGGATTTTAGCCCCAAAACTATAGTTTGGGGGATCCCATTCCCAACAGGCCCCCAACACAAACATCGTGACTTGCCTTCGAGTCACTCGGTAGGTGCATAGATCTTTATGTAAATCCCTTCCAACTTGACCCGTATGACCACAAATTCGACTATGCACTGAGCTGCCTCCTGCTTCACATCTTCCACTATCTGTTCGGTCACTGCTCCTGTGCTATCATCTCGAAGCTTTTGCAGCGTCGCTTGCAGAGTTGCAAACTTTCTTTCAATAGATCCTTTCACTGTGTAAGCCTCATCTAGCTAGGGCTTTAGTCTTGCCTTCAACACTGCTTCCTTGTACAACGCTGCATCCACCTGTTCCTTTAGCTTCTTGGCCTCCTCCAGCTTGCCTAGTCTCTATGTCAGTAGGACGGTTCACATTGTGCCCTTAATGTCATCATAGCACTGTTGTAGCTCACGCACTTCTATCTCTAGCCTTTGTACATTGGGGTCATCCTCCAAGCTTGTCAGGACCTCAAATGACTACTCAAAAAATTGCATGCAGTCTACTACAGCACTATCCACCACCACTGCTGCTTCTATGATAGCAGCCGCTTGTTGTTCCTTCAATTCTGGTGGGGTTGAAGGCTAGGCCCTCAACTGTAACTCCTTGATTTGTAGGTTCAACTCCAACTGAACCCGTGCCATCCTAGTACAAGTGTTGTGCACCCCTGTGGCTAGCTTATGGATGTGTACCTCGACTAGCTCCTCCTCTGGAATGGCCAACTATGGGACCATTCGGCATGCTTCCTCAACGACCTACATAATGTGCTTTCTCTGATTGGTCACCTTAGTCTCAACGGCAATGACAACATTTCTCTGTAGGGCCATCTACTCGTTGTTGATCCATTGTTTACTAATCACTTGGAGGGCGTAGTGCTCATGGGCCATCAGCTCTGCAATCACACCATCCTCCAAGAGGTGGAGCGCTTCATGTGGGAGTGCTGCCAAATTCAACCCTACTCCCTTTAGGGCGCTAACAATGGGCCTGTTAGCCTCATTCTCTGTGGTAAGTGCTCCGTCTAGCAGCACTATCGCATTGGAGGCCTTTGTGTGCAGCATCTCGATAGCCTATGAAGTCTTGATAGCCAGGCTGGTAGACACCATGCCAACCTGTGACGCATGGGTTTGTATATCCTACAACCCTATCTGGATAGCCCCCAGGATAATCTGTTGCTGTTGCTCAAATTGTTGTAGGGCCTCTGCGGTGACTTCCCCCACTGCATCACCAATATCATGCAAGTTTCCTTTTGTTAATGTGATTCGGTCTAGTGAGGTCTTGTTCACCTTTAATTTCTTCCTGGGCCCTCCTTTCTCTAGCTCCCTTGGCCGCTTGATGCGGGCAGACATCTCTTGAGGGTTTGTACCGTGCTGCTCATCTGTCTCCTCCTTAGTCTCAGGTGAAGGTGCCCTCGCACCTTTATCAAAGCCTCACTCTGTCCCACCTGTCTACTTCCCTACCTATTGTGCATCCTTGTGCTCTGCCTGGGCCTTATCATCAACCTCCTTTTTCCTATTTTCATCCATCTGTGTCATCTTAAGCTTAGCCTACTTCTTTTTCTTCTGCGCGGCGGACTTGCTTCCTCCCATCGCCAAGTCTATTGTAGAGCGCTACTCTGCTAGTCATTGATCAAGCACCACATCAATAGCGTCATCCATTACTAGATAAGGAAATTCATACCATGTCTGTGTAGGGTCCTTCTGCACCCTGATGGATACTTGAAGGAAGTCTGCTTTAAATTCTGCGTAGCCCTGTAGGTTGGCGTACATTGTAGGTGAAAATCATAGCTTGTGATTGATGGCCATTCGAATGTTCATCTCCATCAATATCCAAAAGATCTTGCTGTCCCTAACTCACTGTGCGTCCTTCGTTGCCCACAACGAAGAGTACTTCACTGCTTTTGGGAGGTCTGGTGCAATCGAAGGGAATTGGATATCCTCTAGCAGCTCCCATGCTACCAGCACAATTGACAGCAAGAGCCACACATATTGGAACATCTTGCTAAGTTCCTATGCTTCACAGCAGTTCACTCTCCTCGAAGGTAGTCTGACCAGTTGAATTGGACTCCTTTAGCACACTGTGCTGCTAGCACGACAACATGCATCGGCACCTCATCGGTGCGACACTTCCTCATCACTTTCCTTGCAAGGATCTATGTGGTTACCTTCATAGCAAGGTTGCAGATGCTGGATATAGCATACCTACACGAATTCTTCACTAGTTTAAATTTTTCCTTCATAGACTCTGCGAGAGCTTGTTTGCCACCTTTTCCACCAAATATCATGGCTGGATTCTCACCTGTATATGAAAATCACATTATCCTATGAATCATCCTATTTGTGATGGGTATTGGTTCGTATGGACTCAGTAACTTACTTGAACCTCTGAAGAGTATGCTGAAATTCCTTACACCAGCTCGAGAAATACGAGGACACGCGACCCCTTCGCTTCTCCAACTCTCTTTACAGTCTCGCTTTGAGATGATATTGGAAAAAACTGTCCTCAGACAGGTGGCCCAGCAGGCTTCAGTATTAATTCAAGAAAATTGTTACATACCAGGTTATGCCTCAAAGAGTAGAGCTTTCCAGTCTCTGGTCTCTTAAAGCACAGATTACAAACACTCTTTCAAACACTCATACACTCTCTCTCTCTCTCACACACACAAATGCACTTTGTATCTACAAGACTCATACTTATAAGTAAAAACATATGAGAATTACTGAGGGTCCTTGTCAGACATTACTTAGTCTTGATGGTGTCTGCTCAATATTCTCGAGTTCAATAATTAAAAGGAAAGACGCACTACTAAGGTCCTTTCAGACTTCGGTCACTATCATATCCAAGATCAGGGTCAGATTCAGATGAGGAAGAGGGAAGCTTTTGCTTTTGCCAATATTTATTTAACCACTCCAAATATTCTGTCTCCCATGTGTGGTCTTGTTGCTCTTGAGCATCTTGGTACAGGTCTACGAACAAGGTTTCCTTTTCTTCAGATACCTTCTCTTTTCCCTTTGTTGTAGCTGCTTTTTCTTTAGTTGAGATGACTAAAGATTCGTCTTTTAGTGGTGCCCGTGAAGATTGTCCTGTATCAAACTTTATCGTATCTGTCGCGACATAGAGATTTTTTTGTGGAAAGATGTACTCATTATCAGCCTTTGTCCATCTATTGACATAAGCCATTGGATCAATTTTTATGTCAAGAAAGGAATCTTTCTTGCTTTTACGAAACTCAGGCATTGTTAGGACTGAAAATTCAACTCCATCTAATAATTCTCTCTTGAAGATTTGAAACATTCTGATAGAGCGTTCTATGGCGCATTGGATCCACAACTTGCAATTATGATTTATATTCTCTTGATGTTGCCAACCTAATTCAAAAATCATAGAAGAGCAAACCTTGGTTGATAGTAACAAATTTATCAAACATATAACATCATCACTCCAATTTCCGGCCATGACACTAATAGTAATTAATTCCTTTTGAATAATCAACAATTTAATTACTCCAAATCTTCCTTGAAGTCTCTCTAATGTTCTAATCATAGAAAAATTTTCGAGTAACCTGAGACTATGAAATTCCTTTAGCCAAAGAGTGATTTTCTTGATTTCTTCTTGATTATTGGCTATCACGAATGCCGCAACTCTGTCTGGTCCATATAGCCGTGCAAAAATATTTGGGACAATAGGATTTCGAAATTCTAAACTTTGATAATCCCAAGGTGTAGAAAATGTTCTCAGATATTGTAATGTCCTTTCAACACATTGAGAAGCTCTAGTCTGTGGCTTCTTTTGGCAACGTCCATCTTTTATTTCCCAGTCTGCAAATGGTTCAAAAATTTCATACTGGGGGAATGAATCTGTACCTGCAAAATTTTCATCATTTCTTTGAAGGAATGTAGCATCAAGTTCTTCAAAGAGATCATGAATTCTTAAAGATTTCAAAAATCTTTCAACCCTTTTAGTCATATTAATTTCATCCAAATCTGACATTTTGGTAGAGGTGTAAACAACAAAAGAGAAATCTATTCCTCCAATTATCTGATAATAATTCAAATTTTGCAAAACTTTGATCATGGCTTCAGTGTATTCTTTGGTCCAGTAGTCATCAAGAGTTTTAAAATAAAGTTTTACTTTCATATTAGGTAGAGGATATACCTTTACCAACTCTTCATCTAGACCCAACAAAACACCAACATTTTTGGACTGTCAAGCTTGACATCTCTGTATCCACTGATTTCTTCTAAGTCTCAATCCAATGACCTTTTTGATTTCATCAACCAAATCACCAAGAACTAATTCAAGAATCTAAAATCTTTTGACAAAGGTCTCAAAGTCGTCATCTGCAAGAGTCTTACCAGGAAGATTAAAAATATCGGTTCTTTGCCGGTGAACATGGACTTTGTTCATTTCTCTGGTAAGAGAATCAACCAAATAATTGGAGTTAGCTGGAACCCATTCAACATCAAATTCATACATTTGAAACCAAACTTTCCATGCCAAGGGTCGTCCTCTTGCGAGTTGTTTTGAGATCTTTGCTGGCGGTTTAAGCTCAGGGAGATTTTGACATTCAACTTTTAGTAATTGAACTGCTTTCGTGGCTTCTAGTGACCATCCAAAATGCAAATGCTTGCGAATGGGGGCAGTTTTTTCTGACAGTATAGGAATATATTTATGTACATAATTTAAAATTCCTAGAAACCGCTGAATCATTTTTACATCTTGCAATTGATCAGGAAATTCGGATAGCTTGGTCAACACATGGGGCTGCATCTGAAGTTTTCCATCTATAACATGAATACCTAAAAAATGAACACTGTCTTGGAACAGAAGCATTTTCTTCTTGGACAAAACAATACCATGCTGTTTTTCTTCTTCAAGGAATATCTGTAAATTCTTTAGATGTGATTCAAGATCTTGGCTGTGAACCAAAATATCATCAATATATACCACAATAAAATAATATTTACCAAAAATATGATCCATTCGTCTTTGAAAGAATGTTGGAGCATTCTTTAGACCAAACGGAACTACTCTCCATTGGTTAAAACCTGCGGGACATGTGAAAGCTGTAATGTGCCGATCTTCTTCTTTGATTTGGATCTGGTAGTAGCCAGATTTCATATCGAACTTGTTGAAGATCTTGTTGTTCTGGATTTTCTGCATTATTTTTTCCTGGCGTGGTAGAGGATAATTAAAGCTCTTTTTGATTGCATTCAAAGGCTTATAATTGATTACCATTCTATCTTTTCCTCTGACTATTTCAGAATGGTTTCTTACCAGGAAAGCAGAACATGAATAATGTGAAGAACTTGGTTCAATCAACTGAATTTTAATAATTCTTCAATTTGCTTTCTTATTTCTTTTTCATCACTTGGAGTGCAGGGTATTAATGTGCCTTTAACCTCGTTATCATGGAGAGTGATTATTTCTTGTTGAGGACTCTCTACACTCCAAAATGTTTGAGGATTCTCAGAACAACATTTCATCACTTCATCAAAAATATTCATTTGTTCAGGAGACCAATCGGGATTTCTATTGTCTTTCTATTTTGATTGACTTCTTTTCTCATAGATTTGCAATACTTCTTGCCAATCATGGGACTCATTTTGGGGTTTTTTGATCCCTGCCTTCTTTTTACTATTTTCTCTTCTAGCTTCAGAGTTAGCCAGGGTCAATCTTGGAACCGAAATTGCCTTCTTTTTTATATTGAAAATAATTTTATCCTCACTAATTGTAACAGGCCATACAAAATTAATAAATGGCATTCCAAGAAACAAACTTGCAGAGGCATCATATTGTTGAATTGCAGAAAATTTGACAATGCTCCCCCCAATTTTTAAAGAAACATTATCAACATAATGGGTGAGATTGACGGAGCCACCAATGGTCTCAGAAATCAAAATATTCTGTAAAAGCTTCCATAAACCTTTGAATAATGAGGGGCGAGCCAAATTATTGGAGCCACCAGTGTCGATGAACGCATCCACAACAATCCATTCGCCTTTAACAAGAATTTCAACAGGAATATATAGAAGATTGTTAGTTTTAACAATCTTCTTAAGGAAGGAACTTTCTTCGGTATTAACATATGTGGAAATAGGCAGAGATGAGGATGAGGGGGAAACTGTCTTTGTATAGGGGTAGAAAGAATTCAATGTGGGTTGTGGAGGCATAGAATTTAAAACGGATATTGAATTCTTAGTACCTTGTTCTGTAGAAACAAAGTTTAGAGTAGAGACGGTATCATCTGAAAAATCTTCAGATGTCTCATATGTATAGTCATCTGAGATATATTCATCACTGAAATGTAAGTCAAGTTCATGTTCTGATTCCGAAAAATCATAGCAAATATTCATTTTCTGACAAGTATCTGGAACTTACTTAGTATCGAACAGGGAAGCAACAGTCAGGATATATACATCTGATACTTGATCTTGAGAATCGACAATAGACCAGTTATCTACAAATTCATCAATTCTATACATGCTTTCAATTTGTTTGAAGATCTTTTTGGACATTTTCGGGCAAAGTGGCCTTCTTGCTTGCATATAAAACATGCATTGTCTCTTTTTGGTTGCCTTCATTTTTTCAAATATTTAAACTTTCTGAATGGTCTTCAGGGGTTGGCTTCTCTCTTGGGCCTGAACTTACCATACCTTTTGGACTTTCTCTTTTTAAATGGTGTCCATCGTAATACAGAACGACAAACATCAAGACCAGGAGAAAAGTCTTGAGCTTTCTTTTGCCAGCAAAGATATTTAACCTTTTCCTGACACCTGAATAAGAGATCTATCCAATAAGTTTGATCAATATTTTTGCCTTGGATTTCCAGATCTTTCATTATCATATCACCTAAATTTCCAGGCAATTTTGACAAGAAGGAAATCTTTTGAGTAGAATCATTGGTAAGATTAGCTATATAAATCTTTGCCATATAATCTTTACCAAATTGTTCTAAGAACTTCAAATCTTTTAATTCCATTCTTGCTAGATCAGTTATAAGTTGTTTTCTTTCATTAGTTGGTTCAGGAACAAACTAAGTTTTGAGTAGCAATTCTAATGTAGCTAATCCTGCAATGGCTACATTCATTCTTTCTTCTTCTGATCGTCCCATCCATAAGTCATGGACAACTCTGGCCATTCTTTTCTCTGCTAAGGCAAAAATAGAAATATTGTCTAATCTGGAGACAACTTGCATTTGATAGAGGGCACCGATCCAAATTTTAATAGATTCTGCTATATTTGTAGATTTGTCTAAGTTGAGAACATATCCAGTGGAATTGGCTGCAAACAGATCTTCTTCAACCCGTGGGTATTTATGGAATTCATGAAGTATATTGGCTTTTTGGAGAGATGGAAAAATGAAGGAGGGAAACTTAGAGGCAGCATTTTCTAAAGTGGCTATTTCACTTTTTGGTTTTTGAAAATTGATTGGCTTTACTGGCTCTATTCTATGTTTAGCTTGAGCACTGGACTCAGCTTCACTTCCTTCTTGTTTTTCGTCTATATCCCAATAGTTAGGCGTATCCATAGATATAGAGTATTTGGGTGCCTTAGAGACTCTCCTTTTCTTTTCTTTCTTCTTTCTTTCTTTGGCTTCTCTTTTGTGTTTTTCTTCTTGCTGTTCATCATGGAGAAGCTTAAGATTAGCC
Organism: Pinus taeda; assembly: GCA_000404065.3. NCBI lineage: Eukaryota > Viridiplantae > Streptophyta > Pinopsida > Pinales > Pinaceae > Pinus > Pinus taeda. The sequence continues at coordinate 45,523 of APFE030106334.1, read as the reverse complement.
AAAATTAACTCACTCTGGCATCCTAGATCATCCAGAACTTCTTCTGCATGTGCACACCATGTTGTAAGGTAATTACCGATTTGGTAAGTCTGATCTAAATCAGTGGTGTTTTGTGCATTATGCTCTATGAGTGGAGCACAATCAGCTCGTGTTGCTGGCTGTTTGGATGTAGAAGATGTAGTACAAAACTAGCCACAAGCATCCATCATGCACCAAGCACAATAGTTGCTTGATGACCAAAACTATCACCGGGGTGCGATTGTAGTGTGACACCTAAAGCAGGTTGAGAAACCCCACTTTTTCTACTCCCTTGAGCCACCTCCGCGACTCCAATGTGGTCATTCTAGAGTTTGTATCAATGATACGGTGCATCAGCTGCTCAATCACTAGGTGTGGGAACTTCTCGTGATCGGCCAAGTCCCAGTCTTCAAGTTTCAGCAGTGCCACTCATGCCAAGCGTGGTCTGTCAAAAACAATTTCGTCTGATAGCAGAGGGGTTTGCAGGGGAGTCTTACTCTCATCGATGTCCTTCAGCACCTTGGTCTTGGGCTTGCACGGAGGGACGTAGTCTAACAATTGGGTAATAGGGTCCGTACCCAGGGTTTCAACCTCCTCTACTTCGACTCCCACATCCTCATCATCCATTGGAATGTCTTCAATGTCTTCCTCCTTCGGCTCCAAATTTATGGCCTTGCGTTTCCCCTATGCAGTGGGTTTTGGTGGGTTTCTCCTTGGCGATGCACACACCGATATGTCAGGCTGCTTGCCCTTTTTATCATTTGTGGTCTCCTTAGTTGTGGTTAGCTTCGGTCTCAACGTTCTCGGTGATTTAGGGACTTCAGCAAGCACCTTGGTGACCTCTCGAACAACTACTTCTGCCTCCATCTCAACTTCCGACACCAATTCTTCTCCTTTGGTATTTATAGCTTCTGTGGGTGCCAAAAAGATTTTCTGTAAGAATTATTGTGTTTCTTTTGGCAATGTCTCAAATAATTTACTAGCTATTAGAAGCTTGTAGTGCTTGCGATTCATGTGCATCTGATATCTCAACAACTCAATTCTCAAAATGACAAGTATTTTTCACTGGACAACCACTTGTAATTTATATGGCATTTTGAATTTGAATCTGACCGTTCCCCTCAAATTTGGTCCTTTAATGCCTGATTAGTGGCAGATTTTCAAGGATCTGAGCCATAAATTTCGTCTTAAATGTTGGCCGCCCTGTCCATTTTTCCGCATTTCAACCGTAAAATCATGAATAGTGACCTTAACGGTCACTTTCCATCTAACCTAGGCAATTTCTCCCTAGGTATCATAGCTCCCTTTGCACTGTCGCAGACCCTATGACACTTCGTTTCTTTGTACACTCGAATCACGCAGCTCCCCAACCCAAGCAGTGTATTTTATAGTCCTGCGCCTCCTTTCGGCTGCCTAGAGCACTAAGACTATGCTACCTTCATCTAGTCACATGACCGGACCACTGGTGTATGGCTTCATGCGACTGTCATTCACCTTCCCTGGGAAGGGATCTCCATTCAATTTGACCAAATGTACCACTCCTCTATCAGTAATCTCCTTAATAACATAAGGCCCTAACCAATGCATTTAGAATTTCCCTTGAAATTTATCAACTTGTTGTCATAAAAAAAAACCAGGTCATTTACCTTAAAGGTGTGCAGCTTAATGTGTCGATCATGCCAGGATTTCTCACACTGCTTTTGGACTTGTTGGTGAATCTAGCTAGAAATCTTTCTTCCTCAAGCTCATCTAGCTGTTTGAGCCTTTCCTCTAGGGTTTTGTGATCCATCATACCTATGAGCGCCACTATGCCAGACTAGGCACAATATATTCCATAGGCATTATGACTTCATTACCATAAACAAGCATAAAGGGGGTTTATCCAGTCAACTTCTTGAATGTTGTTCGACAAGCCTAGAGTACTGTAGGTATGCGTAGGTCCCAATAACTTCGTTGAGCATTGGAAACCTTTGTCAGTGTGTTCTCCAACACTTTATTGAATTCTTCCATTGTCCCATTAGCATGCGGGTGATAAGGCATGCTCTTCTGGTGATATACATGAAATTCCTCTATTAGAGCACTGATCATCTCATTCAGAAATTGTGTACTATGATCACTCATCAAGATCTTTGGATAGCCAAATTACGTCAATACATGCTCTAAGAGGAACTTTGCAGTAGGCACACCTTTGAAATCCTTCACAGGCTATGCCTCTGCCCAATGAGTCAAATACTTCCTCGCGGTGATAATGTACATCACTTTCGTCTTTCCTTGGGGCTGAATGGGTCCCACAAAATCTATCATCCCTTCACGATGGCTTACCAGTCGTTTGACATACATGGCACGCCTTGCAATGCGCTTTTGAGTCTTGATGGAGAGTTGGCCACCACAACCCTGCACGTAGAATCTTCTGCACAGTCACTCTTCCTACATAATTTCCTCTCATGCCACCACCATCAGTGTCTACAAGGATTCTGGTTCTTTCAAACTCAAGTACATATCATCTCAATATCTCATTAGACCCCATTTTGTATAGATGCCCAGCAATGACCACCCGCTACGTGCACTGTAAATAACTACTTGTCAGGCAATCCCTCCTCCAAATTAGTGGGTTCTTTGCCTGTTTCGATGCGCGATAGATTGTCTGGTCCCACGTTTAGTCACCAGGCTTCACAATAACTTCAAATTCATACTTCTAGAACAATAACAACCACCTGCAGATTCTCTCCCCCAACACCGGCTTATTGACTAGGTACTTCAGCGTGGAGTGATCTATATACATCTTAAAATGGCCTCCCAGCAACTAGTGCCTAAACTTCTGGAGCACATATACCATAGCTAACCCTTTGTGCTAGGTAGTGGAATAGTTCTTCTCTGCCTTGGATAACATTCTTCTTGCAAATGCGATAGGATGGTCCAAGTCTTCTCCACCAACCTGTGTCAGTACTGCTCCCAGCGCTATACATGATGCATCGACATTTACATGAAACTCTTTCTTCCAATCCGGGAAGACTAGGATTGGCGCAGTGACCATATTTTCTTTCAGTACATCTAGGATCTTCTTACAGTCCTCATTCTAGTAGAATGTGACATTCTTCTTCAACAAATTTTCCATAGGTGCAGTGATCTGGGCATAGCGTTTGATAAAATTTCTGTAATATCCTGTATGTCCCAGGGTAGCGCGCAGCTGTTTCACACTCCTTAGCACTTCCAAGTTTAGTATCACGGTGATCTTCATGGGGTCTACCATCAGTTCCTGTCTACAAACCACATGACCTAATAGAGTCCCAAAAGGAACAAAAAACAAGCATTTCTTCAGATTGACCACGATCTAGTATCTTCAACAGGTATCTAGCATCAGTCACAAGCTTGCTACATGGCATTTCACCAGCCCAAACACAGTCCAATCATCAAAGTATACTTCGAGGAACTTATGAAGAAACTCCTTGAATGCAGCAATGACTACACGCAAGAAAATTGCAGGTGCATTCTTCAATCCAAATGACATTATAGTGTACTGAAAACACCCCCACTTAGTTGCAAAGGTTGTCTTGCTCCTATCCTTCGGTGCGATTTTGATTTGGTGGTACCCTGAGAACCCATCAGTGAAGGAATATGCTTCATGCCCACCTACATTGTCCAACACTTCATTAGTGAACGGAGTTGGGAAAGGATCATATACGCAAGCATCATTTAACTTTCTGAGATCCACACCTATCCTTATTTCATCCTTCTGCTTCTTCTCTTGTACCACCATAGGGCTACCCAGTTAGATTCTTCCACAGGCTTAATGATGCCTGCCACGAGCATCTTGTATAGCTCTAAGAAGACCTTCTTCTTATACTTTGTATTGAGATGGTAAGGTCTTTGCTTAACTGGCTTCTTGTTGGGCTTCAACGCGATCTTCATAACACCTAGGTCCATGATTATCCCTTTTAGATCCGTAAACTTGGTAGGGAATAAATCTTGGTATTTGCGGAGTAACTCAGCGACCTTATCCACCATTGCATCTTCCCACTAATCTCCAATCTTTGTGAATTTGGGCTCTACCTCCATACCAATGTTTACTTGCTTTGTTTTTAGTGGCACAATTATATCAACATTCTCAGCCTACGGTCCTTCAACCTTGTGGTGACCCTCTATTTCTAGGATTATAACCTTTCGGGGATCCTCATTCTCTTCTTCAGCTGTTACATTATAGAATTCTAGCACGTGACTCAGCTGAGTAGCCCACTCAAGATGAATCAAGTCTAAAGGATCTTGTGGTATCCTAAAGATTGCTGCTTTCACCTCTTGTAGCGCTTCATCAGTACTGTCAAACCCATCTTCAAAACTAAATGTTGTTATGAATCCTTCACGCAGAATATCCCATTCACCTGTACCATGGTGAATCTCTTTTTCTACATACTAGTTCATCAGGACAATATCCAGGGTGTGACTAAACAAGTGCACCCATTCAAGTTGGGGCTTCTCTCCATAAGCCAAGGCCCATTGGCCAAGTACGTGCATGGATCATCCTGTCCATCATACTTGTCTGTCATTCACATCTCTGACTTCCCAAAGTGAGTTCTCATCATTCTCCTACACTCGCACCAATCATCAAATCTTCCCTTGTGAGTACCCCACCACCTTGCAAGCGTAGTGTGCAGTGCCCAATCCAACGCCTGGAAGCACTGCTTTTATGGTACTTCTCTCTCAAATGCATCCAAAAAAATATCTACATCATTTAGGCCATCATAAGTAGGTAGATTTCTTACCTCTGACGACACACAGCACAGTGACCATGTCATCATGTTACAACTTAGTGTAGTTACTTCATGTAACTAATTTTGCTAGCACTCCAACTCTTCATCAGAGTCCAAGGTACAAGAACTCTCACGATCCCACATAATTCATCCATCTGCTATTGGATTCACCTAGTCTTGGTCTTGTGTTGTTATCTTATAGATATAGTTCAGATTTTCATCACTCTCATAATCGCAGACTGGTTTAGTATAGTGCAAACCTTTAGCAGGATCTAGGGGTACAATTACACATAACGTTTTCTTCTCAAATATGATCTTCCACTTCTTTAAGTTGATTATCCCGTTCATATCAGTAGTCCAATCAAATCCCAGAAGCATAGGATAGGGGTTAGTATCATCCACAATTTCTATTACTTCAAAGCTAGCCAACACGTTCGCACCTTCAATATCTATAGTCACACCCTGCAGCCATCCCATTGGGATGATATTATACTAATTCACCATCCTTAGCTGAATCAAAGACCATTGTAGTGCAAGTCTCCCCATCCACTCCGAAGTTTGTTTTGGTAGGACGTTCACGTCTGACCCCAGGTCCAAGATAACTTGATCCATCTCATACACTCCTATCTGTGCGGTCAGTCTCATTTCTTGTCTCATCCTTGTTTTACGCTTACCTATCTTTCGTACTATGCGTGGCTCACTCATGGTTTTTTCGACGCATCTGTTTATAAGTTCCTATAGTCCTTTCACAACCTTGCTATCTAGCAGTAACTTCATACAGGTCTCCAGGAAGGTTGTTAGCATAGAAGGATCCATCTCTTGATCAAGCTTATCCTTGCTCCCTGAGGTGGAGGCCTCAGTGAAGCTTTTCTTTGCTTCCATGAAGGTTTCACGTGTGCACTCCAAATCAAACTCAACCTCATTCAATGGATTTTTGTGAACTCATGTATTTTCTTCAGGTTGTTTCCCTTTGTCATCTCCTACTGTGATTCCACTTCAGAGCACTATATTTATGTTTGGATCCTCTTTGCGCAGCTTAGACCTCATCACCTGCAGGTTCTGAGTTGGCAGAGGTGGTAGTGCCCCCTTTTCATGTATCCTAGCTATCATCGTAGGATAGTCTTTTGTTTCATGATCAAACAAAGTGAAATACTTGCATGACAGACATGTTATGTTAGTGCAATCGCAGGCATAATGTCTTGGTCCTCTGAAATTGTAGCAGATCAACTATCATTGACCTTTGCCATCTCATCCTCTACCTCGGCCTCGTACGCACCCTTGAAATCTTGTTCACACCATCCTTGCACTCTAGTCAGGGGGTCGTGTTTCTACCTAGACCCTATAAGCAAGAGTTCTATCCATCATCAACTAGTAACTTCTACAATTACGCTCATCATGCCCTACCGACTTATAGAAGTTGCAGAACAGCTACTGCAGTGTATGTATAAACTTTTTAAATAAATTGTTGGCATTATGATTCTGGTATGGCTCTATGATAAAAATGTTGTACTTGATGGCAACACCCTCAAGTGGCAATGCATTGATCAGGCTCTCAAAATGTTGGAAATGAAGAAGTACGCAGGAGAATAGTTCAAAAGGTGCGTACCCGCAGGTACGCCGTGAAGGGACTGTGGCCGCACACGGAGGTCACCCGTTCAGAAGGTGTGTACCCCCAGTTCACTTACTTCAAGGCAGAGAAGCGCGCTCACGTGGGGTTTCTTATGTTTGGCACGTGGTATTTAGCCCGTCGTTCTTGATTCTATGGTTTTGGCCCGTGGTATTGCTTTATATTATTATTATTATTGAGCCCCATGTTTTTGGGCCCCTGTATTGGTTATCTATGGTATTGATCCATGTTTTTAGGAAGAGCTTGCCTATATAAAGCAAAGGAGATCACTTGGCTACGTATCTTTTGCAAATTGAATATCTTAAGATCTGAAATATTGGGTTATTGTTTCAAAAGGCTTGATCTACATAAAAGTGAAGTTGAAAGCGAATCTATGAAGTGTGATCTCTCAAGCGCATGATTAGATCTGAGCATCTGACTATCGGTGGCACACTGGGGGACTGCCATTTCGACCCCTAATCAGAGGTACACAGGTGATTAACGGTGCAAGTGCGTGGGTACGCAGAGAAGAAGAAGGAGAAGTGCGTGGGTACGCAGGGCAAAAGAAGGCACAGTGCATGGGTAAGCATAGCAGAAGAAGGCACAGTGCGTCGGTACGCAGCGCGACAGAGGTTCAGGTGCGTAGGCACAGATAAAGTACACAGCTCTTCAGAAGCCGCAGGTGCGAAGGTACGCGGTGTGATAGCACCTGTGGGTGCGTGGCTACAGTAACGGTACGCAGCGTGATTGAAGAAACAGTGCGTGGGTAGACGGTGCGGCAGAAGGGTCTCTGCGGGTATACGCAGTGGAGCAGAAGGTGAAGTGCGTACGCACGTAGACCAGAGAAAGAAAAACTGCGTATCTGTCTTAAGACCTTTTGTTGGCTGAATTTTTCTGTTGATAAGGTGTTCTGGGTTTAGTTTACTGTTACTGTTGATCTGGTTACTGCAGTTGACTAGGTGATTTACTTTTACTTGATGATCTCTTGATGTTTATGGATCCAGTTTGAAAATTTATGAAAAGTGGTCCTTGAAAGAAAAGAAGTAGGGGGTTGTAGCTCCCTTCCAGTAGAGACTGGAAAACGAGAGAGAGTTGTAGCTCTCTGCAGGTTGCAGCCTGCGTACTGGTAAAGGACTGCACCAGTACAAGACCATTGTAAAAGAAGTTTCTAATTTGAAAGAAGATAGAGACATATTGCAGCAGTGGTTTTCACCCACATTGGGTTTCCACCTTACATCTGGTGTTCTTTGGTGTGACTATCTGTTTTCTTTGTTCATGCTAATTATTTTATGGTACTGACATGCAAAAATAATTCAAAGTGTAAATAAAGAAGATTTATTAAAAGAAATTAATAATACTGATTCACCCCCCCTCTCAGTATTATTTCCAACAGGAACCCACCTTCGTGTTTTGGCGCCATTTAGGGTTCCTCTTGCCTTGACTACTCAACATTGTTTCACTCCCTGTTCATTTCTTTTCAAGCCCGAAATGTGTGAATTTTGCTCCGTCAATAGTTGTGTGTGAGGTGTTCATTGATGGTGAGGTGAAACTCTATTTATCTCTTGTTATGGCATCTTGTTCGGCTGTTTCATTGTGTTGTTTGGCTGCTATGGTGTTTTGTTTGGCCGCAGAGGTGGGGTGTGGGCGCAGTAAAGGGTTTTGGCTCTTGGGTGGAATCACATTGCTGCAGAGTTGTATGGCATTGCCTATGATTCAGAATTGGAGGGACCTTTCTTCGATTTCTCTGGCTCACTCGACCCTATTTAACTTGACATTGGACATGATATTCGGCTCGTTGTATCAGGCGTTTAGAGCTTGGCATCATCATTCCATGGTATGATTATTTGTCCTACCAACCATATCTACAGTTATGTTAGTCAGCACATCAATTTTCTTGGTATTCACACCATTTGTCCTCTATTGGTTATTCTCTAGCTTTTGTGCCTTCTTTGAATGTATGGTTTTTCTGTTGGTTATTATCTGGCCTTTTTTCCCTTCTACGAATGTATGGTTTTTTTGTGGGTTCAATTGGTGGCTTCTATGGCTTAGGTTGAAAGAAAATTGAGGTCTTTTCACTAGTTAAAGGGTTTTAAAGAAAATATGGAATTTTGGGTTATAATGTGGATTTTCTGGTTTATTTGTTGGATTTTGTGCCTTTTGTGGATGTAGGGTTCTTCTATGGCTTCAATTAGTGGTTTTTATGGCTTAATTGGTGGCTTTTATGGATTATGTTGAAAAACAAATTGGGGTTTTTGCACTGGTTAAAGGATTTTAAAGAAAATATGGAATTTGAGATTATATTGTGGGTTCTATGGGTTATTTGGTGAATTTTGTGTTTTCTATGGATGTAAGGTTTTTCTATGGCTTCAATTGGTGGCTTGTGTGGCTTAGGCTGAAAAACAAATTGGCTTTTTTGAAGTTGTTAAGGAATTTTAAAGAAAATATGGAATTTGGGGTTATAATGTGGGTTCTGTGGGTTATGTAGTGGCTTTTGTGCCTTTTTTGGATGTATTTTTTATCTGCGGCTTCAATTGGTGGATTTTGTGGCTTAAATGGTGGCCTCTATGGCTTCAGTTGAAAAAAAAATGGGGTTATTTCACTGGTTAAAGGGTTTTAAAGAAAATATAGAATTTGGGGTTATAATGTGGGTTATGTGTGTTATTCGGTGGCTTTTGTGCCTTTGCTGGATGTATGGTTTTTCTATGGCTTCAATTGGTATCTTATGTGGCTTAATTGGAAACTTCTGTGGCTTAGGTTGAAAACAAAACTGGGGTTTTTTCACTGGTTAAAGGGTTTTAAAGCAAATATGGAATTTGGGGTTATATTAGGGGTTTTGTGGGTTAATCAGTGGCTTCAATTTGTCCTTGAATTAAATTTGGAATTAAATTTAAATTCTATTCTCATAGTAACTTGTAACAACTAACTAAGTTAAATTGACTTAGTTGGCTCAGTAAATTTGAGTTGGAAGTCTAACTAGAGTTATGTAGAGTGATTCCTAAATCTTAGGGGTCCAAGTCGAGTTCTTTTGAGTTGTAATTAAGTAGCTCAGTCTAGCCGAGTTAAAGCCAGTTAAGCTAGTTCAAACAGTTGGAGGAACTTGTAGGAGGTCTAGTAGTGGGGACAAGCACCATTGAAACTTCACTGCTCCACCAGTTAACTGAAGATTCGCTCATAAATAACTCATGCATGTTAGTTCTAAGGAAGATGTAGTTGAGATTAGAGTTTAGGAACAACGTACTGTCAGTTGTATAATTTTCTGAGTTGTACATATGGTGCATGCAATTAGTTGAGGGCCTATGGCTGGATTGCATAGTTATGGAGAGAGACTTTCCAATTAAATATGGGCTAATTATCTCAATAATTATGCAAGGAACTAGGGACTTGACAGGCAGCAGAATTGGCTAAGTGTTGGCTTGAGCTCATTTTTGAAGATAAGAGATAGATCGTACTTGTGTAGAAATTGTTTGAGTTGAACAAGCATCATATTTTCTTCTCATATATTCTAGCTAATGCAATATAGATATTTGGGGTTTTGAGCAGTTTCTTTCCCCAAAAAAATATTGTGTTATGTTCCATTGAAATTCTTCCTATTCTACTTAGTGTTTTCATCGATCAATTTTTGTTTCCGTTGATGAGTAAAGTAGATTCATGTCTTATGTTTTAGCATATCACATAAGTTGTTGAATCTACAAGTAAAAGTCTACAATAATTATTAGCCCAGATAACAAAATTTAGTAAGGTAGTAGTAAAAGGAAAGATATTGATGGAAAGAATATGTTGGTAAGCTAAGAATGTGAATATGGCTAGAAACATTGAAGAAAATTACTTCCTGAAGATTACATGATTACCACAAGAATAGGATGATTTTTGACAAGACCATGACTAGTGAAGCATGGGTTTGACTTGGGCACAATGGACAGTGTAGAATTGGAAACGACTAAAATAAAGCAAAGTGCCATGATGAAATTTATTTATTAAGATTGTGATAATAAATGAAAGTGTTATATAAGCCTAGGTGACAGTGACATGAGTTGTATGGTAAAGTCATACTTGAATAGGTATCCAAGACACCTTGGAAATTAATGCATGCACAACAATGATGACAATAAAAATATAAGATATAGGTGGTTGGTAAAGGAATATTCATCATGAGAAAACTATAGAATGGGACAATGGTGTTGACTGAATTATGTGACCTATAAGAAAAAAGATAAGGGAATTTTTTCTAAACCTTCTCTCTCTGATAAACCATACAACATTTTATCATATACATCTGTGAAGCATGAATTTACCTTGGTGATTTCCTGTTACTTGACAATAATATGTTGTATTATTTACACAATATATGATATGAAGACTAATCTAATAAGTGTTGATTCCTTGTACATATCTTATTCCTTTTTTGTGCTATGATTACATGAGTTAAGAATTGTAACTCTTAGGAATAAAATGTTGTGAATCGACTATTGGCTTTATGGGCATGATTGATTTGTAATCAAATATCATAAACTCGGGATTTGATTTGATAACTGTAGCATTGAGGATGTTTTTGGATCATCTAAACTGAAATATAAGGATCAAGTAAATAAATAAAGTGGTCATTGACATAGTTTACATGATAAAAAAATAGCATATTGGCTACTAAACTGGTACATGATTAGGATACTAAATAACAATACTATGCAAGGTTAGCAAATACCAAGGCTACAAGGGGTGGAATACCATAACTTTATGCAAGATCATATACACATTTGATTGCAAAAATATTGATGGTACAACTAGGAATAAATGATAATATGTTAATGAATTAACAACTATTAATATGATAGGCATATAATATATTATAATTGGATGTGATCGCAGATACCATATGGATGTCACAGGTACCATAAGATATCATAGAATCTCATAGAATTGACAAGGTTATAATCAAAAGATTACAAAACATTCATAATAGTTATATGGTAGGTTACATAGTTGGGTTTGTCACCCATCGGTGACCAAGTTGCAATGGGTTGTGATAGGTTATATCGAGTATATTATAGTTTTAATAACAGATTGTCATAGGTAGGCGATGGGTATATTACAAATTATAACAAAGTGTATGAAGTGGATTGGGTGGTTTCAAGATTTATTACAAGTTTACTACATGCTTGTCACAAGTAGATAACAAGTATATTTACAATCTATGATGGATCATTACACGTAGGATGATCATAGGTTGATATCAGAATTCCCTACATATTAAGTAAAGGTAATAACATATTTTGTCACTGGTAGTCGACACAATCATTACGGGATACAACCGAGGAATTGGTCAAATGGAGTAAAAGGGTATAAAATAGGTTCTATGACATGTTTGTGACTGGTTTATCTCAAGTGATTGCATACCTATTACCATACATTTTTCACAGGTTGATGGCACGTTAATGTTAGGTTTTCACAAATTTTGTGCAAGTGGATGACAAGGACATAATGGGTTATAATATGTTTATAAAAAGTCATTTGACAAGCTTGTATACATGTTGTAGCATATCTACAATAGATATTCTATCTGGATTTGTGTGTAGGATATGATAAATCATTACAGGTGTGATGAAAAGAGAAACAAGTTACTATTTATGAAACAATATGTGTGTAAATGGTGAAACTAGTAAGTATTTGACAAGTTGTAATGAAAGATGATATATTTGGTACAACTTTGGAAATAGAATTGAATAAAGTTCAACCAAACGTTTGAGCTCTAGTTAATCATCGCACTAAAGAAAATAGGGAGTTTAGTAGGGATTTGGAGAGACAAATGTTGGAACTTGAGCATAAACACTAAGAAGTAGAGCAAAGAAAAGATCAATATGATTTTGGAAATATAGAAGATGAAAAGATGAAGGTTTGTAGCAAGGAAGAGGGATTTCTAAGAGCTAACAAAATACAAAAGCATAATGACAGCAAAAATTTCAAACTTACTAATTGCATGAGGAACAAAACATGGATTCTTCCATTCAAGTGCACGAGAAAAAGGAAAATACTGGAATATAGGTAGATAAAGGAAGATTGGATATATAATGTTTTAAAACATATATTGAGACACTAAGAGAAGCGAGAGATGGAAACATACTAGAAAACATGATATAAGTTTTAAAGAGTGAGCTACAACATAAGAATGGTGAAATGGAAATCGTATAGGACATGAACCAACAAGAGAGAGGGAATTTGGAAATGAAACAACTAGCATCAAAGGATAGATAGTTGTTTGCATAAAGCTACCTGTAGGTTCCATGCTTGTGATTAGGAATCTAAAAGCTATCTTTGACTTTGGATTTTCACGTTATATGAAATTTCATTCTTCATAATTCATATTTAGTTATGATTGTATATATTTGATTGTTGATTACACTTGATGAGAAGAGAAAAATATTTCCATATATATGTTTGTATATGTATTTATGTATGTGAGAATTGACTACATATGGCATTAATGTTATGAGTTTGATGTCTTATATGTGTAATGAGGTTGAGAATGTGGAGACGGTATGCTCATCAACATGGTGCAAGGATCTTCATATCCCGCTAATGTGTAAATGGCGCTAGGAAGTAGAAGATGCCCTAGGATGAAGGAATACATGAAGGCATGGAATTTACACAATATATCGAGCTTATGAGAATAAGATCCATTGAGGATATTGCATAAAATAATGGGGGGAGGAATGTAATACTCGTACCCATTTATAATGTAGACATATGTACTTGTTATGAGGATGGTGGGTTGGATGTATATTGTAGACTTATGTGCTTATATTGTTGGGTGTAAGAATTACACTTAAGCAAACTCCTCAACACTTAAATTGTCAACTCGGGGGATTATAAACTTAGAGATGAAGCACAGGCAATGCCAGAGATGGTATGAATATTTCCAATGTCAATCCCTACTTTCTTTAAAGGAAAGATTGCAGAGTCAAAATAAAGAGAGAAAAAGGCAACTTGAACCATCAAAATAATCTAAGACTGGAACAAGAAAGAATGCATTTGCAAAAGAGGTTTAGAAATAAAGGGGAAATCACTCTAGCTAACTATGGATTAACTACTAAGTGTGTGTTTTCTTTAGCAGAGACACTTGAGTAGTCTCAACAGATGGGCCCTTCAAACCTGCTTATGTAGAGATTTCCTTCTTGCACTAATCTATCTTCCACTAGTACAGTCTGCTTGCACTAGTGCAGGAACAAAAATTTATGCAGAGGGTATAAATGTTGTCTGTACTAAAATCATTTTTCTTTGTGCAAGGGCTTAAACTTTCTCAAGTTCAGAGCACTCAAATCCTGCGGTAAGAAACTAGTTCTTGCGCCAGATCAGAGCTTCTTACACTTAGCATTTAATTCTTGAAATAAGTGCTTAGTTACTGCAAGTGTTGTGAAATCAAATTGCACACATAAAAATGAATGTTTCTAATTTTAACATACTACAGAAATAAAGAAACAATCCATATAATTTATCCTGTCATGAAGTATTTTTTTTCCATAGGAAAAATAGTGAACCATCTATTAAATATAGAGAGTTACAAAGAAAATGCAAAGCATTGTGGAAAGACTCGATTTTCGCCATATATGGAGAAAGAAAAGTCTCAGCTGGAAGTCACTACATGCCTGAGAAGTATATACACACCAGGCTTTCCAAAAAAAAAAACAAGAAAAATGTTTCCTCCTGACCACACACACCTCCTGGGATCTGATTCACGCAGAAGAGATATGGAATCCGGCAGAAGCAGGGAGTCCAAAAGAAACGAGAGGCAAACAATGTCCTCAGAGAATCCACAGTAAGCACTAGAAGGATTCTCGAAAGCAAGTAAAAAAGCATTGAGATATCACAGCGGCCCGGGCCTCCTTAATAAAGGAAAATAGCCTAGAAGCCCTGAAGAAGTTCTACAAAAGAAAAAAAGTAGCACAAACAAAATGTAACAAATTCAATTTATGTACATAAAACAAAAACAGTTTTCTGTTGTACAAATCTTAAGCAAAAATGGGTTGTTCGAGTGATCGAACCACCCCATTTTCTTCCTCTGAAACAGTCCATGACCCTATATCATGTTCAACACCCACTTTAGAAAGGCGATCAGCTTCAAAATTCCTTTCCTTGTAGATATGGTAGAGAGAAATCTCCTTGAACTAACATTTGAGGCCTGAAGCTTCTTTAAGCAGAGGAAGCAAAATGAAATTTCTGCAGTGATGAGTCCCATTAAGCCATTTCACAGTGTTCACTGAATCCCCAAAAATATGGACTTCTCTCACATTCATAAGGATAAGCCAACAAAGAAGGAAATGTAAGGCTTTCAATTCCACAAAGTTATTGGAACCCTGGCCAAGATCAACAGATGCTTTAACAACCTTTTCCTTTGATAAGTGAATAATCAAGCCAGCCCCGCAGCGTCCATTAATGTCAGAGGCCTCGTCAAAATAAGCCCATGGCATTGAATATCTAATAGATTCTTCCATGAATCCACCCTTGACTCCAGATGGTGGAAGCCCGAGGATCAGCCACCTGATTTAAAGTGTAGAGTCCCCTATCTTCTAAGGCCAAAACCAGTCCCTGAGATAGAGAAAAACTCTCTAAACAGCCTATCCAGGGGTCTCTACCCAGCCTGATGTGAGTTCCATCCCCACACTCCAATCCAATCCCTTCTCTATGACTTTGACAGAGGCGATCACAGCTTTCCAAACCACCGAGGAGTTTTTGGAAGTCTTTTGTGGCAATTTGATCCAATCAAGCATTCATAGGGGATCAATATATTTTCTTTTAGAAACAGAGGTCCACAGGTTCTCTGAAGAAATGAGCCTCCAGGCGAGCTTTGATGCTAAAGATTGGGAGAAGAAAGCAAGATACCCCAGCCTCCCCACTCTTTAAGACATGCCATTTTATCCCAAGCGATCCAAGGGGTAACTTTCTCTGACTTAGACCCCGCCCACAAAAACCTGCTGCATAATTTATCAATTGAGGATAAGATTCCTTTGGGAACCCATGTCAAACTAGCCTAGTAGACTGGAACTGCCATTAGAACAGATTTTATTAACACTAGCCTACCTGCCCTGGAAAGCCACTTGTAACTCCAATGTTTCAGTATCCTGTCATGAAGTATTAATGAAAGCAAGAAAACTATTGTAAGTAAACTAAAGGTTTGCTGCATCACACGAACATGCACTGGTGCAGGTTCATTTCTCCTACTTGGACCACGCGGGCAAAACCAAATCAAACAGAACTATAGGAAATGAATAACACACCAACGTGCACAGGTGCAGGTTTATTTCTCTTGCTTTGACTAGGCGAAGAAAACCAAATCAAACAAAACTGCAGAAAATGAATAGCACACCAACATGCACTGGTGCAGGTTTATTTCTCTTACTTGGGCTAGGCGGAGAAAACCAAATGAAACAAAACTAAAGAAAATGAATAGCACACCAACATGCGCTGCTGCAGGTGTATTTCTCCTGCTTGGACCAGGTAGGGAAACTGATCCGAAATCAGATGCAGGAAAAGGAAATCTAACTACTTCATGTTGTAGATCTGCTTTCACTCAAACAGGAATATATGTGTTGTAAATTAAATGACACTTGGCAGTATCAACATGAATTACTAGAACAGGAAATAGGGTAAACGTGTTGGGTTGGCTAGGCCCTAGCCAACCAATGCATTTCCCTTTCAAATAGAAATTTTCCTCAACACTTTATCTATTCATCATCTTTTAAACACACAAATACGATTTATGCAACATAAGGTGGAGCTCCCTTTCTTATTAATTCATAGAAGCAAATACATGCGTGAATACATAGTCCAGCCTAGATTTGGGCAATAACAAAATTACAAGCCTGCTACTGCCTCCATGGTTATATGTCTGTTCTATACAAACTCTATCAAAAAATATCTCGTCCTATTTACATTCCTTGTTATATAGATCCTTGGCCGAAGGCCAAAAGGATCATTTAACCAATTACATAACTGATATGTAGAATTTAGCTTCTCGGCCTTCAGAATTAGCCAGTTCAAGAAATTTGGCCATAACCAATCTCCAGCTGTTCGTTCTTCATAAGTTCAATCTTGACTACCTTTGGATTGCTTTGCTATCATGGCTAGAGCTCGGCTGCCTTCAGATCTATCCTGTTGTCATGGCTAAAGCTCAACTGCCATCAGACCTATGTTGTTGTCGTGGCTGAGGCAGTGCAAAATGAGGCAGTGATCAAGGAGGTCTGGATCTGTTGCAAAGATTAGTTGTGCTGGCACCGGTGCAAGATCTGATCCTGCACTAGGATTAGTGGTCATGGTAAGCACTTGACTACCAAACAAACATTGGAGATATCAATAAGTTACAAGAGTGATTATAAGAAAGAAATCACGTAATAAATAATTAATTAATGCTAAGTTAAGTTAAAAGTATGAAATATAAAGTTCATGTGAAATATGTCATCGTTCTTGGACTAGTGCAAGATGAGGGTGTATAAGAGAGGTAAAACAGTGGTAAATGGTTATAATTTAGGAAGGGAAAAATGGTCAAAAGAGAGCAAATTAGGGGGCTAACATCCTCCCATCCCTAAACTGTTGTGTGTCCTCACACAACACTTTACCTCTACAAAAAACTTCAAAACTTTGAGCATTCCAGCTCAATCCGGCTCTGGCATACTATCATCGGCCTGCAATGTTTCAGACTTCTTCTTTCTGATGTTCTTTAACTTCTTTGTCACCTTTTTAAGTCGCCTGAAACATTGTGCATCTTGGTATTCCAAACTTTAACTTCCCTTTTCTTCTTCTAGATTTCTACCATCAATTCTACTCTGCTTTGTTCTTTATCCTCTTGCGCTTTAGCTACAAGCTGCTCTAAGTTTTTCACTTGAAGCTCTAATTCAACTACCCAAGCAGTAGGAGTTACTGAATCTTTTTCTTTTTCTGTTTTGGTAGGTGCTTTGCTTTCCTCAGGGACCTCCATATCCGCCATGGTTATATCAGGAAACTCTTCTCCCTCTGGTCCCTCTTCTTCCGGTTCTTCCTCCTCCAGTTCTTCTTCTTCTAGTTCTTCCTCCTCTAGTTCTTCTCCTCCTACTTCTTCTTCTTCTTCTTCTTCTGCTTCTTCTTCTGTGGGTTCTGCCTCTTCTTTTTTGGGTTCTTCCTTTTATTCTTCGGATTCCGCCTCTTCTTCTTTGGATTCTTCTCCCTCTGGTTCTTCTTCTTCTGGGTCTTCATCGTTTGGTTCTTCTCCTTCTGTCTCTCTGTGTAGCTATTTTAACAGCGCCTCCCATTTCATTCCTTTCACTTCCAGCTGTTTCAGGACCAAGATTTTTATCAGGCCATGATGATATAACCTTGTGTCAGCATGGTCTGACTCTCCATCCTGTATGCTTTTAGCCATTTTCTCCAAGATTTTGAGTAGAAAATAGGGGAAATTCATCCTCTACTAGATCGGCCGGTCTGCTTCAAAATGTTGCAGCATTCTAAAATGGTATACCAAGGTGCGGGTGTATCTTCCCTCGCAAGTCATAGACTTTTGTAAGATGAAAAGGAGGTGTTTCCACTGTCCCAGCAGGGCACTTCACAGAACTCCTACCTTCCATTCTACCTCTACCTTCTTCGCAATGACGAAACGCTACCAACGCTTCCTTTCTAGCTTTTGATTTTTAAACCACTGTTCACCAGTGTTCTCCAAGCCCATTGCTATTGCTATGAATTCCTCTATGACTTTAAATTTAAGAGGCCCAATTTTCACTTGATCGTTTCTGAAACTCCTTGCAAACTGTAAAGCCACTTCTTTATCATGCCTGTCAAACTTCTATAGGAACTGTAGAAAACCCGAGTCTCGCAATAGTGCAAGACTATTGCGATACTCGACAGTCTGCTTTATTTTGCTGAGAGATAGGGGTTCATTCTAAATAGGTGGCATCACTGCTTAATGGCTATGAATAGTCAAGTTCTGAAATTTTACATGCAATACCAGGGAAATTAGTCCTTATAAATAGAAATCTAACTATCCACCATCCTTTCCATTGTATCATCAGTTCATTCACCATAAATGCACGGCATCTTTGAGGTCAGGCTGGATTGGTACTTGCCACAGCGGTTTAATGGCTAGGTGAGGTAATAATTATGAGTGAAGGACATTTAGGATTATGGTGGAGAGGGGTAATTATGTCCAAGAAACAGCTAAAACATTTCCGCATTCCTTAATAATTCAAAAAAGAACTTAGAATTCATTAAAAAAGATCACGATTTCTAACTTAAAAAACTCTTGTACTTTAAATAATTTTCTCCTAGTTAGTATGATAGCATAAGTACTTAGTCAGTTAAGTGAAAGGACCTCATATAAATTTTCATGATGACCACTTTCCTATGTGTAGGCTATGAAAAGAATAACTTGTACTATCTTGCTGACAAGGTGCATGCTTGCACTGACCTGCTTGCACCGCTTAAATTATATTATTTTGCTGGTACATTTTTGCTTACTTTATCATATAGGACAACATGCTTGCACTAGTGCAAGCATAATATCTAAAAACAAAGAATTTAAATAATATAGGCTGGATTTTCACATGACTTCCTCAACTTATACTGGAAATTTGCTTTGCCCTTTCTTGATGCTTCAGAGCATATCCTTTTGCTCTTTGGTGCGAGATCCTGCAATAAATGCATGAGGGAATAAAGAAACGGGAAAAGGGAAATTTTCAGAATGGGAAGGAATTCTATTACAGGGATTCTAGGAATAGTAATAACAGAGGGAATAAATAGAAGTGGGATAGGGAGAAAATTTCAAGGGTAAAGTGGGATTTCTTCAAA
The DNA here is from genome assembly GCA_000404065.3 of Pinus taeda. NCBI lineage: Eukaryota > Viridiplantae > Streptophyta > Pinopsida > Pinales > Pinaceae > Pinus > Pinus taeda. The sequence continues at coordinate 26,353 of APFE030106334.1, read as the reverse complement.
GCGGACAGGGTAAATTTAGAAGAATGTGGGAAGGTTAATCATTCTAGGATTGAAGAAGAAAAGTGAGGGAATATTATGAAAGTGGAATATGAAGAAAGGCAGAAAATTTTCTAGAAGGTCTACCTGCACTGGTGCAAGAAAAAATAATTGCAGCAAAAATTAAGCGTTACTTTAGTAAAAATCTCCATGCTAATTACCCCAATTGTATAAAGTTTGGTTCTACTAAACCTTCTTTTACTTGGTGGTTTCTAGCAGATCTAAAGATCAAACAACATTTTCCTTTTATTAGAAATTTTTGTTCTTCCTGCCAGCAAGCTGGTTTTCAGGTAGATCCTTTTGCAATCATGTCAACAAACTGATTTTCATAATTACAGGAAAATATTTTTTCTTTACATTTTTCCTATTTTTTTAAGAAGAAAAAGAATTCATGTTTTCAAAAGGTTCGTATTACCATTCACCACTACTGTCCCAAATTGCTGTTGGACTTGCTGTGTGAAATCTTTCCTGGTAGGTGGCTGAAAATATTTCTTTAACCTGTGTCCATTTACCAAGAACACTGAATTTTGTCCATCAATAGTTTTATCTTCTACTGCTCCATTTTCAAATACTCATATCACTTCATAAGGTCCCATCCAACATGTATGGAATTTCCCTTTAAAGATTTTAAATCTAGAATCATAAAGGAGCTCCCAATCACCTGGTTAGAATTGCTTTTTCTGAATAGACTTGTCATGCCACCTTTTACGTTGCTACTGAATTAGTATGTTCTGCTGAATAACATCCCTACAAAATTCATCTAACTCATTTAATTGGAGAAGACATTATTGTTGTGCCTCAGAGAGATCTAGTCCCAACTGAATTGCAGTTCTGAAAGTTTTGATCTGGAATTCAATTGGTAATAGAACTTGTTTGCCATATACCATCTCATATGGTGCATGTCCCATGTTGTTTCTCCAAGTGGTTCTGTATGCCCACAAAGCCTCTGGTAATTGTTTAGCCTAGTCCTTCTAATGCATATTTATTGTCTTTGTCAGAATGGACTCGATCACTTTGTTCGTGGATTCCACCTGGCCATTTACTTGCGAGTGATACAGCATGGATTTCCTGTGCTGGATCTTATATTGCTCCATCACACCCTGTACTAGATTATAACTAAATTATAGACCATTGTTAGAAATAATTTCTCTAGGCACACCAAATCTAGTAAAGATTTCAGCAAAAAGAAAATCAACAACAAATTTTTCTGTAGCAAAAGAAACAGCTTTAGCTTCTACCCATTTCATAACAAAATCTATACAAACCAAGATATGCTTTCTACTTAATGATGTTGGATTTATTGGCCCCATAAAATCAATAACCCATTTCTCAAATGGATCAATCATAACTTGGGGGCATAGAGGCATTTCATTGGTTTGAATAGGCTGGCCCATTCGCTAACAGCTATCACAATGCCTGACATACTATTTTGCATCCTTAAACAAGGAAGGCCAAAAGTAACCAGCACGCAATACTTTATATGCAGTCCACTTATTAGCGAAGTGGCCTCCACAAGGTTCATCGTGAGTAGATTTCAATATGTTAAACACTTCCTCTTCTCTTACACACCTACGGATAATCCGATCTGGACCAGTGTAAAAGAGATCTCCTTGAATCTAGGAATATGCAGCACTTTTCTGAACAATACTCCACTTTTCACGTGGAAAAGTGGGGTGGGGTTTTCCCAGTAACCAAGTAATTAGCAATGTCAGCAAACCATGGGGAATCTGTTGACATAGCAAAAAGATGTTCATTTGGAAAATCATCATTAACAGGAGTTGCTTCACCAGGATTATCTAATCTATAAAGAAATTGTGCTACAACATTAGATTTTCTTGGTCTATCAACAATAGTAATATTAAATTCCTGCAACAATAGTAACCACCTAATCACTCTACCACTAGTTAATGGTTTATTCATCAAATATTTAATCTCGAAATGATCGGTATGTACAAATACTTCATATCCTGTAATATAGTGTCTGAACTTATTAATTGCAAAAATTACAGCTAAAAACTCTTTCTCTGTAACTGTATAATTTAATTCAGTGGAAGACAAATTCTTACTAATATAATAAATAGCATAGGATTGTTTATTTTCCTCTTTTCCTAAAGCTGCGCCAATAGCCAAATCTGAAGCATCAGAGGAAATATGAAAAGGTAGAGACCAGTTAGGACCTCTTAAAATTGGTGCATGTACTAACTTTTCCTTCAATGTTTCAAAAGACTGTTGGCAAGCTGTGGTCCAAGAAAATTCACTATCCTTAGCTAAAAGTCGAAAAAGAGGAGCAGCTATCTTAGAAAAAATTTCAATGAATCTCCTATAGTAACCAGCATGTCCTAAAAAACCTCTTACTTCCCTTTGAGTTTTGGGTGCAGGAAGGTGCAGAATGATTTCGATCTTTGCTAGATCAACTTGGATACCTTTACCAGAAATCAAATGGCCAAGTACCACTCTCGCTTTGCACATTAATCTACATTTATTTTCACTCAAGGCGAGATGGGATTCCTAACAATGAAGAAGTACTTTTTCTAGATTTTCAATAGCTTCCTGAAAAGAATCACCAAACACAGAAAAGTCACCCATATAAATTTCTACAAATTCTAGATCAGCAAAAACGGCCAGGTCTGCCCTTTGAAAGGTAGTCAAGGCATTACATAAACCAAAGGGGAGCACTCTATAAGCAAATCTACCCAATGGCCATGTAAAAGTAGTATTATCCTGATCTTTGGGTGCAATCTGTATCTAGTTATAACCACTAAAGCCATCCAAAAAGGAAAAATATTTCTTTCCTGCAAGGCTATCAATCACCTGGTCAATGAAAGGGAGAGGGAAGTAATCTTTGAGAGTGGCTTTATTTAATTCTCGATAATCAATACAAATATGCCATCTTCCATCTTTCCTAGGTACTAGCACTAATGGACAGACCGACTGACTGTCGGAAATAGGATAGATAAAACAAGCATCCAGGAGTTTTTGTACTTCTTCCTTCACAATATCTCTTAGAGTTGGATTCATCTGCCTTTAGGGTTGTCAAATAGGTCGAGCTCCTTCCTGAATATAGATATGATGTGTACAAGTTTCAGGGGGGATGCCCTTCATATCTTCATAACCCATGCAAAGGCACTAAGATGGTTTTGCAACAAATTCAAAAGTTGCTCTCACTGAGATGAGTCCAAATCTGAACTAATATACAAGGATTTACCGTGGCTGATCTCAACAAGAGTAGTATCAGGCTCAGGAGTACTCAAGGGGGTGGCTGAATGCAGCGGCACAAAAGGATGAGAATCATGATTATCTTGAAAATCTAGGCTAAAAATCTGGCTCGGTAGCTCAAAATTAGGCGTAGTGTCTAGATTATTGAAGAAATCTTGAATCTGAACTTCTTGTGAAGACCCAACATACTAATCAATAAGGGAAATGGGTTGAGTCTCCTCATCACTGCTTTGATCCAACCATAAAGTATCTCGAAGGTCCTGAATGGATCTGACAAGGGGGTATAAGGTAACTTTCTTCCTAGAATCTCCATGTGAAATATACATATCACCAGAGCGACATCTAATATATGCATTGGCTGTAGGAAGCCATAGTCGACCCAAGATCAAGCGATGTCCTCCTACTAGGTTCTTTGGCTGAAGCACAATGAAATCACCAGGATATTCCCAAGAATCTAATGAGACGATCACATCATCCAATACTCCTTTTAGCTTACTTTTAGATCTATCTGCTAATTCAAGCATGGTGGGAGTAGGGAGAAGATGAGATAACTGAAGTTGATCCATGGTTTGCTTAGTCATGACATTAATGGATGCCCTAGGTCTATAAAAACGTTAGAGACAAGGACATTACCAGTCTAAACTGAGGCAACAAGGTTTTCGGGATGAGTATATTTTTCCATAGACACACATCCCGTCATCAACTCTACTACCCTACCAACAAATTGAATGGTTTGGGGTTTCAATCTCTTCCTATTGGGTTTCTTGAGATAGAGTTCCTTAATGATCTTGGTACAAATAAGGATCTCTTTGATGGCTTGGAGCAAATGTATCTTAATGAAAATATTCTGAAGCTCTGATGCCAAGCTAGTCTCAGAAATAGGCTCACTTCGTTCCATTACTAGCCTCTTTGGGAAGGGAGGCTGGTTAGAAGAAAATGGAAAGGATTCAGAGGGTAAGGGTTGCTTAGTGACAACTTTCAGAGAATTATTAAGAGTTTTCTCTTCCTCTTTCTCTTCAACAATCACTCTAGGTTACTTCTGATTTTCTAATGTTACAGTCCTTCCCGATATTAATTGAATATCATGAACCCAAACTGGAATATATTGGTACTCAAATAAAGGTGGGTTTGTTACATAGATCATTTGCATTGTTTTATTATTGTTAGGATTGGGCATAGGTTGAGTAGGCAACTGAGGAGGTCGAAAAGGTGGAGGTAAAGGTAACGGTCGAGTAGACTGACCCGGAGGTTGAGGCATTGGATAAGGTGCATGTGTAGATGGATATGACTGCATGGGTGGCTGGTAGGAATATGGAGAATGAGTTGGCCCTCTCCAACCTTGTTTCCATGGTTGAAAAGGTTGCCCATGCTAATATTGGTTTCCATACTGCCACTGCTGATTAGTGTTAGGATAAGAATATGCATGTGAATTATAACCAAAATAGTGTGGAGAAAATTCAGGAGCCATACCTGCACCTACTTGAGGCCAATTTCTTTTTGCTCCCATAGCATACAAGTATTCAACTTCAGGATGTCCCCCTGTAAATATAGCTTTAAGTCCTAGTATAGAGGGGCATTTTTCTGTGATATGGTCTTCTGCCAAAAGAGAACACTTATTAGTTTCTTTCAAATTAAGAGGACATTCTTTAGGGGGATGCTTGTCTCTACATTTAGGACAGAAAATAATTAATGACTCTTGTTCCTTCATGAGTTTTTACTGAAACTTTAAAGAGTCCAACTCTTTGGTAACAGTATTCATTATATCAATTTTCATATTTTCCATTTTATTTTCTAGTCCAATAATCATAGCATTAGTAGATTCGGTTTTTCTATTTCTATTTCGAGTTCCTCTACCGGACCTATACTGATTTCTTGAAAATTTCCTGCATATTCACAAATTTGTTCGAAAATTTGCTGAGAAATATCCCCTTGCCCTAACATATTTAAATTATTTCTAGCATTATCAGTAAGTCCTCTTATGAACAAGGTTCTAATAGTATTGGAATCAAGCTTAAGTTTCGACCTTTGTTAAATATACTGAAATATTTCTAGATAGTCTTCAAGAGTTTCATCATCATCCTATATGATTGTAAAAATCTCATCCTGCATGTCCGGAATTTTGCAATATTCTTGATATTTAGATAAAACCACTCTCTTCATCTGATTCCAAGTGGCTATAATGTTTCCTCCTAACCCCATAAACTAGCATCAAGCTGAGTCTTTGAGAGTAATAGGAAATAATATTAGCTTCTGAGCACTAGTTGAATAATCATAACTTATACACAAAATATCAAATTCGAATAGAAAAGAGTCAGGATCTTCATGAACTTTACCATGGAAATGAGGG